>CM060342.1:41653668-41668668 GCA_030674155.1 Stramonita haemastoma
ATTGTTTTTATTTGTTTTGCTGATTTTCTGATGATTTTGAGCAATGAAACGTACACTTAAAAGTAGTTACATAGAAAAAAAAAAAGAGAAAGAAATCTAATCCCCCAAAAATGAACGCAACAATAAACGAGTGTTAAAGTCATATAAACCAGTCACAACTGGCCACACCGATGACTGGTCTTGCCATACCTTTTACTCAATGAGCTGGAATGGTTTTTAATCCGGTTTTAAACAGTTCATCTCCTCATCTGGGCTGTTCATACTGCCTAAGATTGAACCCAGGTGACATAGAGAAATGACCCCTGCCCCCTGGGGCAGAGAGAGAGAGGGGGAGGCAGAGAGAGAGAGAGAGAGAGAGAGAGAGAGAGAGAGAGAGAGAGAGAGAGAGAGAGAGAGAGAGAGAGAGAGAGAGAGAGAGAGAGAGAGGGGGGGGGGGGGGGAGAGAGAGAGAGAGAGAGAGCATGAAATAAACATAGATATTATCTCCTATATTATCGTTGTTGTCGACCATTGGGAAATCCTGTCAATTTGGCTTGTCATGTAGCCCCACGCACGTACGCTTTAACGGACACATGCCCCCCGGCCCCTCCTGAACGTAAACACACACATGCACACATACATGTACGCACACACACACATACACACACATACACACACACATACACACGTACACACACAGACACACACAGACACACACAGACACACACAGACACACAGACACACAGACACACAGACACAGACAGACAGACAGACAGACACACACACACACACACACACACACACACACACACACACACACACACACACACACACACACACACACACACACACACACACACACACACACACACACACACACTTTGTTGTAAAATAGGATTAAGAACAAGAATAAACTCAATGCGCTGTTTCAGGTATTGAGGCATCAAATAAACAGTATAAAATTACGTCATTGCCCTGTTTCCCGCCCATCTAAATGGAATGACCTCCCTCTCTCACTTCGCCGAAAGCCTGCGTGTGATGCTTTCAAATTCAGCCTCAGGACACTCTTGTTTCCGACCTACAATTTTTGCATTGTATTTTGTATTGTTTTGTTTTGTATTGCACTGTATTGGATTGTATTGTATTGTGTTGTGTTGTATTTATTGTGTTGTATTGTGTTGTGTTCCACCTCATTGCATTGGATTGGATTGGATTGGTTTGTAATGGAATTATTGTATTGTATTTTAATGCATTGTATTGTATTGTATTGTATTGTATTGTATTGTAATGTATTGTATTGTAATGCATTGTATTGTAATGCATTGTATTGTATTGTATTGTAATGTATTGTATTGTAATGCATTGTATTTTAATGCATTGTATTGTATTGTATTGTATTGTATTGTATTGTATTGTATTGTATTGTATTGTATTGTATTGTATTGTATTGTATTGTATTGTATTGTATTGTATTGTACTGTATTGTGTTGTGTTGTATTGTATCGTACTATATTGTATTGTGCTGTATTGCACTGTATTGTATTGTGTTGTGTTGTATCAAACGGTATTGTATTTGCCGTATTGTACTGTATTGTATTGTACCTCACTTTAAGTCACGGCAGATTTCTCTGCGTGAAATTCAGGATTCTCTCCACCAGGAAGAACGCGCCGCCACAAGAGCAGCGCCACCCATTATTTTTTTCCTGTCTGCATCTGTATTTGTTTCACTATTAGAGTGACTTTTCTTTACAGAATTTTGCCAGGAACAACTCTTGTTGCTGTGGGTTCTTTCATGTGCGATGAATAGATGTGTGTAACATACGAGACATCTTTTTCTTTAACGCATCACTTATAAAGAGACATCATTTTTTAAATGCATCATTTGTAAAGATACAGCATTTTTTAAATGCATCATTTTAAAAGTTAAATCATTTTTAATGCACCATTTATTAAGTTACATCATTTTTTAATGCATCATTAATAAGGTTATATCTTTTTTTTAAACGCATCACTTATAAAGATACATGATTTTTTCAATGTATCATTTATAAAGTGACATCAATATTTTTTAAATGCATCACTTATAAAGAGAGATCATTATTTAATATATAAAAAAGAAAGTACATCACATAATCTGTGGACTAGGAAGTTGCGTCGCTAGCTCCACAATTAGACGTTTTAGCGTCATTCTTCTCTTTCCTCCTCCATCCCCCTGCCCCCCCCCCCCCCCCACCCCCCACCCCCCACTCCCTACCCCCAGTCCCCCTTTTTGTCACACAATATCACGTCACAATCTTAATGTATTTGTTTTGCTTTGTTTTGTTTTGTTTTTAAACGTCTTCCTGGTGTGTGACAAACACTGTTTTTTTCAGCGTCCTTCTGTCTCTATCTCTTCAATTCAGCACACCACAAAAACTGAACACCATCTGGAAAGATAAACAAATATTTTACTTAACTTCAAGATCAGACTAATGCGCTCCTTTGTCATATCTATATTCCTGTATGCGACTGTTTTTTGCCCACCCTTAAGGCATCTGCATTCCATCTTCCAGGATGATGCTAAACATGCACCAGTGTGCATACGGTTTTTGTTTTGATGTTGTCATCTGTTCCCACCGGCACACAATGGCCTACTCTTCCGAAAAGCGGAACGTATTTTAACGTATGCGAAAGAAGTTCTGCGTGCGTTTGTACCCAGGTTCTCGGTTTATAGTCTGATCTGAAGGATTTTGGGGAGAGTGGAGTCAGCACTGATGTTAACTCCAGAATTAACAGAGCTACTGGTGGCAGTGTCCAGGCAGAAAAACTCTCTATACATTTTTTTTTTATCCAGGAACAACGCTCTTGTTGCCGTGGGTTCTTTCACGTGCACAAAATGTATGTTGTCCTACTCGGTTTATCGTCTCATTGGAAAGATTAGTACCCAGATCACCACTTTCTGATCTGGTGTGTGTTGTTGTGGGATGTTTTTTTTGGGGGGACGGTTGTTTGTTTGTTTGTTTGTTTGTTTGTTTGTTTGTTTGTTTGTTTGTTTTTTGTTTGTTTGTCGTTGCTTTGTTTTTGGGGGGTAGATGGGGGGAAAGTTTGGGTTTTGTTGTTGTTGTTGTTTTTAGGGGGGGGGGGGGTAGATGGGGAAAAAGTCCGTGTTGAGACAAGGATTGAACCCACGATCCACGATTAATTTTGCCACTTTCTAGACAGTTGTGTTACCTGTAAACCACCAACCCATCATTTCAAACCACCTGACACGGAAATGAAAAATGGCCATACCCCCCAGATAACGTCAAATCCCAAATAACGTATTTCTGAAAACATCAACAATCTTCAGCAATATTTTCACCATGCCCTGGAGGTTGTTTGTGTGTGTGTGGAGGGGGGGGAGGGGCTGATACTATCGTGGGAAAGGCGTCACATTCAAGGAGTGAATAATGTGAGGCCTGTGTGGAATGAACAATCATCACAATAACACACCTCCAGTATGACATAATCCCCAAAGCTCATTTCCATCCACCTTAGCGCTCCGGCGTCGATAATCGTATGAGGCAGGCTAGGCACTCAATTGGTGGTGGTGGTGGTGGTGTCCCAATAACCTGTGTGGTCGTAGGGGAGAGAGGCGTCAGAGACCTCAGCTTCTCTAGGGGCCAGCATGTTGAGGGCGGTGCACATCTCCTCTCCCTCGCTGCTTTACCTTCCCTGACCATAAAGAGGGCAGGTACCCATTTACAGCTGGGTGAACTGGGGGACTGCACTGAAGCCAATGGAGCGCAAACGGTCACCCATCCACTGGGTAACCACGCTCAATGCTGCTTCACCTTAGCTTGGGGAAAGCGAGCGCTTAACCACTGAGGTATCCTGTCCCCTAAATTAGCGGCTCTCAATCAGAACGATTGACAGCCAGTTCTTGGATGTAGCTTGTTGATATTATATAATTATGTTGTTGTTGTGCGTTCCCCAGCTTAACACTCTGGGGGGTCTGTCACCCAGAATGTGCGCACTGACTCACTTATCCATCCCACCTGGGAATCACTGTGAGATTGAAACTGCACACTGAATGAGAAGTTTGCGTGTAGGACTGTTTTCAAGTAGCTCGCTATACAGGCAGTTATACTGCGACTTCAGAGGACTGTAATATAATCATAATTATGATATTCTTCATTTCATCAACCAGTTCTTCATTACACAACAAGAACATGCAGTTGTTGCAGTTTTCAATCTATGATAGTGTAAGTTGACCAAAAAAATGTTGTTTATTTGGTAGCTGAAAATGATCGGTGTTTGGGTGCTAAAGACTTCCACCTAGTGTGATTTAGATAATATTTTAAACAATTTTTTTTATCATACTGTATTGTTTTGTATAGCATTGTATTGTAATGTATTGTAGTGTTATGTATTGTTTTGTTATGTACTGTACTGTATTGTAGTGTATTGTATTGTATTGTATTGTATTGTACTGTATTGTACTGCATGTTGTTATATTGTACTGTATTGTATTGTTATGTATTGTATTGCTTTGTATATTACAGCATTGCATTGTATTGCGTTGCTTTCTATAGTGTTGTATTGTATAGTATTGTATTGCATTGTGTTGTACTGCATTGTATTGTATTGTATTGCATTGCATTGCATTGTATTGTATTGCATTGTATTGTATTGTATTGCCTTGTATTGTATTGTATTGCTTTGTATAGCACTGCATTGTATTGTACAGTACAGTACAGTACAGTACAGTATAGTATAGTATAGTACAGTATAGTATAGTATAGTATAGTATAGTATAGTATAGTATAGTATAGTATAGTATAGTATAGTATAGTATAGTATAGTATAGTATAGTATAGTATAGTATAGTGTAGTGTAGTGTAGTGTAGTGTAGTGTAGTGTAGTGTAGTGTAGTGTAGTGTAGTGTAGTGTAGTGTAGTGTACGATACGATAGGATACGATAGGATAGGATAGGATATACGAAGGAAGGTGGCAGGATGGTTAAGACGTTGCTTCAACAGAATTGTTTTATTTTAGGAAGGACGGTGGCAGGATGGTTAGGACGTTCGCCTGCCAATATGTAAACTGTTGAGTTTCTGGGTTCGTACCCAGCCTCGCCCTTTCTTCCCAGTTTAACGAAAAAATCGAACTGAAAGTCAATGTCATTCGGATGAGACTATAAACCGAGGTCCCGTGTGCGAACGCACGCAGAACATCTTGCGCACACGTTAAAATCCCGTTCCGCCTTTCGGAAGAGCAGGCCACCGTGTGCCGGTAGGAGCGGATGACAGTTCTTCTTTAATATAAAAAAACCAGCATGCACACAGGTGTCGTGTTTAGACACCATCCCTGAGGGGGGAAAATGGGTAGGTGCTGCACTTGTGGCGACGCGCTCTCCCCAGGGAGAGAGAGCAGCCTGAATTTCAGGCAAAGAAATCTGCTGTGACATAGTGGTATAAAATAAAAATAAAAATAAATAAATAAAATATTGTATTGTATTATATTGCGTTGCTTTGTTTAGTATTGTATTGTGTTGTGTTGTATTGTATTGTATTATATTGTATTGTATTGTATTGTATTGTATTGTATTGTATTGTATTGTATTGTATTGTATTGTATTGTATACCACTTTCAGTCGCAGTAGATTTCTCTGCACCAAACATGGGCTTCTCTTCCCAAGGAACTGGCCCTCACGCTGGCTGCTGTTTAACCATAGCTTGGGGGAAAGGAGTGCTCTGACCACTCACCTATCCCGTGACCATTCCACGAAACACAATACAATAAAATAATGCAATATAACACAACAGAATGCCTTACAGCACAATACAACAATTCGCAATAATTTTGTACCGTCTTTTCTATTCGCCCACAGGTAAAAGATAAAAGATTTACATTTAAAAGAAAAAACAGAAGGAAAAAAACTCGTGTGAGGGGATACATGACTAGTCTAGAAATCCCCGAGCCTTGAACAATTAATATAATCATTATTCAGGCAGCATACAGTTAAGGTGACATTTAAAACCTGAGAAACATGCAACTCAACTCATCCTTACATAAAAACATTCCACCCTCACACTTTTACAGCTGATAGGCCAAGACTGTGATGAAAAATTGACATTTTGGAGGCCAAGGAGTATAATTATACAACCACCATCCCATTATTACAATATAAAAACACAATACTAGTTTCATGACTCCATGGCTTAGTTTTAATTCAAATTATTCTAATGTTCCCAGATAATAATAATAAAATATAAACAAATAACAAACCTCTCATTTGTTAGACAGTGGGGCTCTTGTGAAGTGATTCGATTGGCTGATGGGGATTGGCTGATGGGGATTGGCTGATGGCGATTGGCTGATGGCGATTGGCTGATGGCGATTGGCTGATGGCGATTGGCTGATGGCGATTGGCTGATGGGGATTGGCTAATAGATAGCTCAGTGTAAATGGGTACCTGCCCTCTTTACAGTCAGGGAAGATAAAGCAGCCAGGGAGAGGAGATGGGCGCTGCCCTCAATATTCTGGCCCCTAGAGAAGCTGAGGTCTCTGATGCCTCGCTACCCCATGACCGCCTAGGTTATGGGACACCTTTACCTTTACCTTTGATTGGCGAATGGGGATTAGCTGATGGGAGTTGGCTGATGATGGTGGTGTCAGCTTGGTTAAACTGTCAATATGAAAGGGTGTGGCACTCCTGAGAACATAGCACTGTGTGCCCCTGAGCACACACACACACACACACACACACACACACACACACACACACACACACACACACACACACACACACACACACACACACAAGAGAAAAAGAGAGACAGACAGACAGACCTAGCCAGAAAGAGCCATAGAGAGACAAACAGACATAGACAGACAGACAAACAGAGAGCTAAAGTGTGAAAAAAAAAATCTTCATAAAACAAAACAATGATAAGTGATAAAAAAAAATTATACAGGGTAAAGAACAGCTGTGAAAAATCACATCAATCAGCAGAGAGGAAATGAAGCTTACAACTACAGGGGGTGGGGGTGGGGACAAAAATAATAACTATGACATCATCATGTTTTGTCTTATTCTAAAGGTTTTGCGTAAACGTAAACCAATATTGCTGATAACATCACGATTACTATGGCGGAGAAGAAAACATTAGAGCACTAAACTCACCAGAATATTTTTTGCTGGGATCCGTTTTTGTTATTAATTTAAAGGCGGGACAAATTTAGATTAAATGTTGGCCTGTTGTCCACCTGTCGCTTCATTACGTAACGCACATGTATCATACTAACTAGGCAACCTGTAACGAAGTCAATAGACATTATTTTATTTCTGGAACATGCACTCTGAATTTAGCCATTAATCTTTTGAAAGGCATATCCATTTCAAGCTTTGAATCAGGTTTGACGTCATATAGGGTTACAAATTACGGACAGGTTTAAATCTATAACTGGATTGTAGCCAATATATGATCTTTGCCAATAGCAATCAAGAGACATACAGAGAGACAGAGGCAAAAAACAAAGACAGACAGACAGAGAGAGTGAGAGAGAGAGAGAGAGAGAGAGAGAGAGAGAGAGAGAGAGAGAGAGAGAGAGAGAGAGAGAGAGAGAGAGATTGATTGATTGATTGATTGAATGAATTTTATTTTCAGAAGGTGAAGGAGTAAGCATGACAATTGCTTTTTTACATCCAGCCTTCTATAATGATACAAACTAGTAAAAGCAAACTAATAACAAGAAAATGGAGAAAAAACACACAAAGAGAGAGAGAGAGAGAGAGAGAGAGAGAGAGAGAGAGAGAGAGAGAGAGTAGGAAAGAGAGAGAGAGAGAGAAGAGAGAGAGAGAGAGAGAGAGAGAGAGAGAGAGAGAGAGAGAGAGAGAGAGAGAGAGAGAGAGAGAGAGAGAGAGGAGAGAGAGAGAGAGAGAGAGAGTCAAGTCGAGTCAATTGAAGTCAAAAACACTTTAATCATCCCTGAAGGGCAATTACAATACTGACAGGCACATTGATACGAATTATAATCAAAGACACAAGATAGCTACATTTCATATTTGTTCAAACATTATATGATAACTTCAAATAAAAATGTCACAAACACTCACACTCGTACACGCGAGTGAGAGAGAGAGAGAGGGGGGGGGAGATTAATTCATTGATTGATTGATTGACAATCTTTATTTCCAAAATAATACAGAAGTATTAACATACTTTCGTAGGGCCTTACTCTGAAAAGATAAAGGTGTCCCATAACCTAAGTGGTCGTAGGGGAGCGAGGCATCAGAGACCTCAGCTTCTCTAGGGGCCAGCATGTTGAGGGCGACGCCCATCTCCTCTCCCTCACTGCTTTACCTTCCCTGACCCTAAAAGAGGGCAGGTACCCATTTACAGCTGAATGAACTGGGGGGACTTTACTGAAGCCAAGGGGTGCAAACGGTCACCCTTCCACTTGGTAACTACGCCCGATGCTGCTTAACCTTGGCTGTGGGAAAGCGAGTGCTCTGAGCTATCTCGTCCCTCATCTCTCATACCTTCTGGAAGGAAAATCAGGTGATTGTTGTTGTTCCGTTTATCTGAATACATAATCTTCTGACCACTTCATTTGGTTCTTCATCAGCATTTTTATCATCATGAGGTTCATCTCTATCATTCGTTAATTCATGGAGAGAGAGAGAGAGAGAGAGAGAGAGAGAGAGAGAGAGAGAGAGAGAGAGAGAGAGAGAGAGAGAGAGAGAGACAGAGACAGAGACAGAGACAGAGACAGAGACAGACAGAGAGAGACAGAGAGAGACAGAGAGAGAGAGGGGGGGAAGGGGGCAGGAAGACAGGCAAACAGACAGACAAGACATATATACACATACATACAGACATACATAAGACAGACAGACAGAAAAGACAGATAAACAGACAGACAAACATAAAAGACAGAGAAAGAGAGACACAGACAAACCAGACAATTAAACGACAATAATTTTTTGTAAGATGACACTGGTCAGATCATAGGCATGAATAAGAAATCAGCCTGTCTGTTTGTCTGTCTGTGTGTGTGTATAATTTATACACACAGACAGACTGATAGGCTGATTTCTTATTCATGGCTATGATCTGACCAGAGTCATCTTATAATCGTCGTTTAATTGTATAGCCTTCGGCTTAAATTTCTTCCTGTGTATAACGTTACCAAAATCTGATCATCTGTATCTCATTATAAAACGTTTTTTTGCATCTCGTTATCAAAAGCTATTTTTATTTCTTTATCTATTTATTTGGGGGCGGGATAGCTCAGTGGTCAGAGCACTAGCTTTCTTCAAGTCATGTTAAGCAGCGTCGAGTGTGGTTACCAGTTGGATGGGTGACCGGCTTCAGTACAGTCCCCCCAGTTCCCCCAGCTGTAAATGGGTACCTGCCCTCTTTAGGGGCAGGGAAGGTAAAGCAGCGAGGGAGAGGAGATGGGCGCCGCCCTCAATATGCTGGCCCCTAGAGAAGCTGAGGTCTCTGATGCCTCGCTCCTCTACGACAGCCTAGGCTATGGGACACCTTTACCTTTTCTTTTACTATGTATTTATTTATATATGGAGGATAATGGAATAAGCACTTATGTGCTTTTTTACATCCACTCCCCGTGTGTATGTGGGTTTTGTAAATTCTGTCATTTGTTCCTACCAGCACACAATCGCCTACTCTTTGAAAAAGCGGAAGAGATTTTAACGTGTGCACAAGATGTTCTGCGTGCGTTCGCACACGGGGCCTCGCTTTATAGTTTCATCCGAATGACTTGAGACTTGGGACATGCATACATGCATACATACATACATACATACATACATACATACATACATACATACATACATACATACATACATACATACATACATACATACATACATACATACATACATACATACATACATACATACATACATACATACATACATACATACACACATCCATCCATCCATCCATCCATCCATCCATCCATCCATCCATCCATCCATACATACATACATACATACATACATACATACATACATACATACATACATACACACATCCATCCATCCATCCATCCATCCATCCATCCATCCATCCATACATACATACATACATACATACATACATACATACATACATACATACATACATACATACATACATACATACATACATACATACATACATACATACATACATAGTCGATTTTTTTTCTTTGAATTTTAGTGTACCCAGGAAACTTCAAGGTTTTTTTAAAGCCATTTCCATGCAGTATATTCTGCACTTTAGCCTTCAATTGAACAGGCGGTTATTGGCTGTCGTCTGCTTCAAAGCGATAGAGTGCAAGGGTGGATAGTTTAATGCCTGCAAATTCTTGACAGCTGTTTCAGTCATCTGTGTGTGTTAGTGTGTTAGTGTGTGTGTGTGTGTGTGTGTGTGTGTGTGTGTGTGTGTGTGTGTGTGTGTGTGTGTGTGTGTGTGTGTGTGTGTGTGTGTGTGTTAGTGTGTGTGTGTGTAATATGTGTAATGTGTGTGTGGTGTGTGTAGTGTGTTAGTGTTAGTGTTAGTGTGTGTGTGTGCGCGCGTACGCGCGCGCGCGCGCGCGTGCGCGTGTGTGTGTGTGTGTGTGTAAAAGAAACTTTGTTCAAACGCTTTGTAAAAATGATAAATTTATGGACATAGTAACAACCAAGAGAGACAGAGGGAGGAGGGTGAGAGTGTGAAAGTGTAAAGGGTGGGGGAGAGAAGGGGGGAGGGGGTGAAAAGGGGGAAGGGGGAGGAGAAGGGGGGTGAGAGGGTGAAATGGTGGGAGAGAGGGGGGCTCAGAGGGTAAAAAGTTGAAAGGGAGGGTGAAAGGGTGAAGGGAGAGAGAGAGAGAGAGAGAGAGAGAGAGAGAGAGAGAGAGAGAGAGAGAGAGAGAGAGAGAGAGAGAGAGAGAGAGACAGAGAGACAGAGACAGAGACAGAGACAGAGACAGACAGACAGACAGACAGACAGACAGACAGACAGACAGACAGACAGACAGACAGACAGACAGACAGACAGACAGACAGAGAGGCAAGGCAAGGCAAGGCAAGGCAAGGCAAGGCAAGGCAAGGCAAGGCAAGACAAAGTATTTTATTCGAGGATAATAGATAAGCACTCGTGTGCTTTTTTACATCCAGTCCCCGCCCTTTTCAGGGATACATCAAGATGAAAAGATACTAAACAATAAAATTTTACGCAGTACCAAGCAACACACAAGAATAAGGACACTATATATGATAAGGTAATAAAAATGCACTCGATCAGAAGACAAAATCAAAGAGAGAGAGAGAGAGAGAGAGAGAGACAGAGACAGAGACAGAGACAGAGACAGAGAGAGAGAGACAGACAGACAGACAGACAGACAGACAGACAGACAGACAGAGACAGAGGCAGAGGCAGAAACAGAGAGAGTAGAATTTTGCCATAGAAAAATCTCTTAATGTCGTGGGTTCTTTTACGTGCACTGAATGTGTTGTGAACATGGGATCTCAGATTATTGTCTCGTCTGAAAGACTAGCACCCAGACCACCACGCAAATTCTAGTGGATGAGGAAGAAGTTTTCCCACATACAGTAAGTAGTGCGCGTGTACATGTGAATAAAAAGTGTTTCAGAAAGGTTACAATTCGTCATTGAAACTTATTAAATAAAAAAAACTCACCCCTAGGCTAATATAGATAGTTCAGTGGTTAATGCAAGGATATTGGGCAAAACCTGCAAATGAGAGTGACAGCATGTATCTCAGCATACACATACTTTGGACACTTCTGAACAATACTGGCATAGAAAACACAATGTTATCCAGCTGTTTCTCCACTTTCTAAATACTTTTTTTCATCATGCAGACATGCCTTCTGAGTGATTCTAAATGTAAAGCCAGAGAGACGTTCCTTGTTTGTTTGCTTGTTTGCTTGTTTTTTCTCCTTAGTTTATTAATTAATGTTTATTCACCAGAGGGTGATTGAGAGAATGATACCACTTATTATAGACCAAACATAACCTTCTCCCTCCCAGCTTAACCACAAGCCCATTTCCCCAGCATCCTATCCCTGCCTCCTATCCCCCAACCTCCACTGTTAAACCTCCTTTACCTACAACCTGTCCCTCTCCCCAATATACTCATCCCCCTCCTCCCATCTCCCCCCTCCTGTCCTATCTCCTCCCCCCTCCCCCCCTCCTCCCCCCTGTCCTATCTCCTCCCCCCTCTCCCCCTCCCCCCTCCCCCCCGTCCTATCTCCTCCCCCCTCTCCCCCCTCCTCCCCCCTTCCCCCTCCCCCCTCCTGTCCTATCTCCTCCCCCTCCCCCCCTCTCCCCCCTCCCCCCTCCCCCTCCTGTCCTATCTCCCCCCTTTCCCACTCCTCCCCACCCCCTGTCCTATCTCCCCCCCTTCTGTCCTATCTCCCCCCGCCCTCCTGTCCTATCTCCCCCCCCCCTCCTGTCCTATCTCCCCCCCCCCCTCCTGTCCTATCTCCCCCCCTCCTGTCCTATCTCCCCCCCTTTCCCACTCCTCCCCACCTCCTGTCCTATCTACCAGCAGCGGCCTCCTCCTCCCCCTCCCCTAGGCACAGACACAAGAAGATAGACAACACATCTCCTCCAAAGCTCAGAGGATTAGAAGTTAGGAAGAGATCCCTGTAGAGATCTGCCATTCCTAACTCAGCTTAAGTTGCTGCAATGTAATTTTTATGGCATGTTATCAAACAAACTATTCCAAACTTTGAAGGTGTTTTCCTATATTAGTTTTGAAAATGAAAACAAAATTATATTTACAATCATTTACTTCATCTTGTACTTGTTCAAGACAGGTAAACAGCAATTCCTACCAATTCATATAAAAGTTGTTGCTTCTTTTCCATGATATGGCAACTTTTATCTGGACTACTAAGCAACTTTAAACAATTAAAAGGGATTGAATTGTTTAAGATAGTCTCTGAAGGGGAAGTAATATTTATATGAAATAAACACACAGCATATGTGTGTGTGTGTGTGTGTGTGTGTGTGTGTTGTGTGTGTGTGTGTGTGTGTGTGTGTGTGTGTGTGTGTGTGTGTGTGTGTGTGTGTGTGTGAGGGAGAGAGAGAAAATCATGATATTTTGCCAAAAAAAATCTTGTAACAGGTTTATATATGATGGAAAAACTTTGGAAGTTGTTAAGTATTTTAAATATTTTGGAATTATTTTCAGTGAGAGTGGCAGTTTTGCAAAATGTTAGGAAAATGCTTAATCAAGCCACTTAAGTCATGTTTAGTCTGATAAGGACTGCATGGCAAAAAGAACTACCTATACATGTGACACTTGATTTGTTCGATAAAATTGTTTTAACCTGTTTTGTTGTATGGGTGTGAAATTTGGGGTTATGAAAACGAAGTAATAATTAGAAAGTTCCAGTTAATTTTTTTTAATATGTTTTTTGTTTAAAGCGTATGATGTCAAATTCGTTAGTATATGGAGAAGGGGCAGATACTCCTTGTCTATGTCTGTTCCAATAGTTCGTTTCTGGATGTAGCCCTTGACTTTCATCCTGGAAAGCTATCTTCAAATGTTTACCAGAGGATGAAAGATTTACATGAAAATCTCTGATTCAATCAGCATGACTAAATAAGATACACAACATTTTAGTGCGCAGCAAATTTCACTTTGTGGGAGAGACAGTTTTGTTTAACTATCAATTCTACCAGTTCATGTAATTATCAAAACCTTCTTAATAGAAAAGTTGGTTAATGAATGGAGAGCTGAGCTGTGAGATAAAAGTAGATGCCTTTAGTACAAAAACTATAAAACCAATTTTAGTATGGAAAAATATATAACTTGTCTGCAAGATGTGTATGTACACAGTCTTATGAAATTTAGTTGCAGTTTTCAAAGCTTTCTATTGAGATTGGATGTTTCCATAACATACCACGTTAAGAGAGAGTATGTTCAAAATGCAATATGTCTGTTTTAGTGGAATTATTTATTCATATCATGGAAGGTTTCCTACTTTAAACATTTACTACAAGATTTTA
Organism: Stramonita haemastoma; assembly: GCA_030674155.1. Classification (NCBI taxonomy): domain Eukaryota; kingdom Metazoa; phylum Mollusca; class Gastropoda; order Neogastropoda; family Muricidae; genus Stramonita; species Stramonita haemastoma. The sequence continues at coordinate 41,667,644 of CM060342.1, forward strand.
TTCCTCAGCATTTTCTTCAACCCATGTCCAGTTATGATTTTTGCAGTATGTGAAAATGTAAATCTGGAAAAGTTCTCTGGTCTCCTCAAAGCTCATAACATTTGAAGATTTTTCTTTAAATTTCATTTTGTTGTTTTTCACAAGTCTAGATTGTGTCTTTTACAGAAATTGATATACTTTAAAATGTCTGGAGTCTTTAATATTGTTTGTTTATTATTTTGCAATGAATTGTTGCTTTTCAGTTCCTGTTAGTATTGATAATACTAATATTAGTATTGTTGAATTCGTTTGTTATCTTCCATGCCAAAAAAGGGGTGAAAGGAATTAAATCTTGAATCGTGTGTGTGTGTGTGTGTGTGTGTGTGTGTGTGTGTGTGTGTGTGTGTGTGTGTGTGTGTGTGTGTGTGTGTGTGTGTGTGTGTGTGTGTGTGTGTGTGTGTGTGTGTGTGCATATCTGTTTATTTCTCTTTCTCTATTTCTGGTCCATCGTCTGGAATTACCCCCCCCCCTCTCTCACTTTGCTAAAAGCCTACTTATGACAGTTTTCAATCCAGTCTCAAGATATACATATTTCAAACATAAAAATTTCCTCTCCTGTTTCATTTTTTATCTGTCCCTGCATTGTCCCCAGATAACAAATTTGCCAATGGCAACTGTCTTCAAACTGTAAGTTGTTGTACCTGTGTTCATATATGCTGCATGTATTTAGAATTTCTGACACATTCGATATGCTGATAAAACGTTAATTCATTTTAAGGCAATATTACCCCCCTTCAAAGGCTGTCATAACAGATATGTTCCTTCTTATTGTTTAAAATTACTCAGAAGTCCAGAGGAAAATCTGTATCTAATATAATGAAGCAGCAATTTTTTAAATATAAAATTGTAGACTGTGCTGTTTACCTGTTTGAAACAGTACATGGTGACAAGAAATGTTTAAGATTAAGTTTTTTTTCAATTTCTGATCAGACATAGGAAAAGACCCTGTAAAGTGTGGTATTGTTCGTGTAATAATATGTTGCAAA
>CM060342.1:41673668-41678020 GCA_030674155.1 Stramonita haemastoma
CAGAACATATTGCACACCATAAAACCCCTCCGCTTTTCGGAAGAGTAGGTTCATGCCTGCCAATGGGAACGGATGACAAATTTTACGAAATTGCATGCACACGGAGACTGGACGTAAAACAAGCGCATGAATACTTATTCCATTAACCTCGAAATCAAAGAATAGAGCGCAAAATAGAATAGTGTATACAATATAGCTCAGAACTTTGAAGGTACAGGAGTCAGTTTGGAAATGACAAATTTAGAAAACAAAATAGATCAACTGTGAACAGTTCAAAGTAAGCAAACCAGCCAGGCAGGTATAACTGGAATCAATTTGTCGTAAAAACACATTCGCAACAACAACGTCATTAACAAATGCTAAGACATAGGATATCCATTTCAGTTATGGAGTCTGATCTAAAAATTGAACACCAATTAATTGTTGACAATTAAAGAATATATATCGTTTTCAATAAGACTTTGGTTTCCTTTTTTTCCTGAAGAAAAAATTAGGAAGAAATTATATCAATCATAACATTTTAGTTTTAAAAAATGTGCTGTGTGTATTTGATGGAACAAAAACACGTTGTGTGAAAGCAATTCTTGCCTTAAAAAAAGGAGAGAGAGAGTGAGAGAGACAGACAGACAGACAGACAGACAGACACAGACAGACAGACAGACAGACAGACAGACAGACAGACAGACAGACAGACAGACAGACAGACAGACAGACAGACAGACAGAGTACTGAATTAAGATCATTTTCTGTTGAAAGATTAGTTTTAGTTTTGTTTTTTAACTCATTCTTTTTTTTCTTCATGGGTGGCGCTGCACTCGTGGCTACGTGCTCTCCCCGGGGAGAGCAGTCCGAATTTCACGCAGAGAAATCTGCTGTTACATAAAGTGGTATAAATAAATAGATAGATAGATAAATAAATGTGACGCTCCACCACATAAGGAGTCGCATTGCACCAGAAGTCAATTTTTAGTTATTGCCATGTTATTAATTTGCAATAAAAAGGCTATTCAATGCAAAAAACAGATTGAAAATCGGACAATTCTGTGCAAAATTATTACTAACTGAAATGGTAGACTGCAGGATGGGACAAAATGGGAAACGGGCAAGTTTATTTTCGTAACAGGTTGTCAGAATTAGGGCTTGGGTATTTTCAAAACACATTTAAAAGCAAAAGGAATAAAATTTATGGCTTGATATTTCATTACAAGATATAATAACAGATATAGTTTAATAATTGATCAAAATCTCAAAATTGACAACTTGACCCCACCTGCCTTTAATGGCTCCTAGCGCAAAATTGGGTAATGTACTGAGCGACTCATTTCGTGGTGGAGCGTCTCCAAATAGATAAAAGAAATAAATATATACATAAATGAAAGCTTTTACAATGCCCCGATTCTGCGAAAAGGCTTTGAACGAATAAAAACGACTTTTGATAAAATTTTAAAAATGAACAGACATAATGAACTAATGGCCAAAAGAGAAAAACTGCTTGCGTCAACATCCGACGTAAAATTCTTAAAGACTACTACTACTACTACTACTACTACTACTACTACTACTACTACTACTACTACTACTACTAACTACTACTACTACTACTACTACTGCTACTACTGCTGCTACTAGCTCTACTACTACTGCTACATACTGCTACTACTACTGCTACTACCTACTACTACTACTACTACTACTACTAACTACTACTACTACTACTACTACTACTACTACTACTACTACTACTACTACTACTACTACTACTGCTGCTGCTACTACTGCTACTACTACTACTACTACTACGACTACTACTACTAAACCTACTACTACTACTACTACTACTACTACTACTACTACTACTACTACTGCAACTGCTACTGCTACTACAACTGCTACTACTACTGCTACTACTACTACTACTGCTACTACTACTACTCCTCCTACTACTACTCCTACTCTACTCCTACTACTACTCCTACTACTACTCCTACTCCTACTCCTACTCCTACTACTACTCCTACTACTACTACTACTACTACTACTGCTGCTGCTGCTGCTGCTGCTGCTGCTGCTACTACTACTACTACTACTACTACTACTACTACTACTACTGCAACTACTACTGATGATGATGATGATGATAGATGATGATGATGATGATGATGATGATGATGACGACGACGACGACGACGTTGACGATGACGACGACGACGACGACGACGACGATGAAGACGACGACGACGACGACGACGACGATGACGATGACGATGACGATGATGATGATGATGATGATGATGATGATGATGATGATATCAGTGTGGTCTGGGAGGGCTACAGGAGATTGTAGAACTCAGCAGAGACACAGAGATGATGATGATGATGATGATGATGATGATGATGATGATGATGAATGATGATGATGATGATGATGATGATGATGATGATCAGTGGTCTGGGAGGGCTACAGGAGATTGTAGAACTCAGCAGAGACACAGAGATGATGATGATGATGATGATGATGATGATGATGATGATGATGATGATGATGATGATGATGATGATGATGATGAATGATGATGATGATGATGATGATGATGAGAAACAGTGGTCTGGGAGGGCTACAGGAGATGGCAGAACTCAGCACAAACAGAGAGATGGTAAACCCTGACAGTATCGCATGGAGCTCCTACCGACAACTGTAGCGATGGGGACAGTTGAGTCAGGGGTTTTTTCGTGTCTTCTTGTTTGTTGTTGGTTTGGGAGTTGGGTTTTTTTTCTTGGGTTTTTTTTTCGGGGGGGGGGGGGGGGGGGGGGGGGCAATGACACTGACAGCTTAACTGTCATTTCATTCAGCTCGTGCACGTGACAAATGGCACATTTTCTCTGTCGGTATGACAGTGAAGATGTAGCACAGAAAACTGGCATGTGTCACACGCGGAGAAATAAGATGTGGTTGCGAGGATTGTGGCGACAGCGTGATTATTGCAAGAAGCAGCTGGGAAGCCTAGTGTCATCATTTTTTTTTTTTCTCAACCAAAAAAAAAAAAAAAATAACGACAACTACGTCCAGGTGTTGTGGTAGCTTTCACACCGAATTAAACAGAAAATTACTTTAGACAAAGTTATTTAAAGAAGTGGATATCGGAATATGTTTTATTGCTTTTGTACAAACGTACATTTTTTCCAAGAGGACAGGATAGCCCATGGTAGGACACTCCCCTTTTTTCCCCAAGCTAAGGTCAAACAGCATTGAGCGTGGTTACCAATTAGATGGGGGACCGCCTTTGCCCCCGCCCCCGCCTTGGCTTCAGTACAGTTCCCCCAGTTCACCCAGCTGTAAATGGGTACCTGCCCTCTTTAGGGACAGGAAGGTAAAGCAGCGAGGGGGAGGGGATGGGGGCCACCCTCAACATGCTGGCCCCTAGAAAGCTGAGATCTCTGATGCCTGCCCCCTCAACAATTATCTAGGTTATGGACACCTTTACCTTTGCGTTTACCTTTTCCATACACAAATTAAACGCTTCAGTTTGGGCCAGGGTCCTGAGGAAAAGCTTTACCCTTTCCCCATAAAGCCGCACAACAGACCATAATACTTACCTTGCTTTGAGAACGTTCACACAAGATTTTCACACAGTCCTAGGAGGGATTTTCTTCTTCTGTTCTTCTTCCTTCTTCTTCTTCTTCTTCTTTTTTTCTTCTTCTTTCTTCTTCTTTTTTTTTTTTTTTTTCTCCTCCTCCTCCTCCTCCTTTCTTCTTCTCTTCTTCTTCTTTTTCTCTCCTTCTTCTTCTCCTCCTTCTCCTTCTTTTTTCGCAATTCTTGGGAATTCTTTTTCTTCTTCTTCTTTGCAATCCTTCGCAATTCTTCTTCTTCGCAAAACCTTTTTCGCGATTCTTCTTCTTCTTCTTCTACTTCTTCTCTTCTTCTTCTTCTTCTTCTTCTTCTTCTTCTTCTTCTTCTCTTCTTTTTCTCCTTCTTCTTCCTTTTTCTTTTTTCTTCTTCTTTTTTTCGCTTCTTCTTTCGCAATTCTTCATCTTCGCAATTCTTCTTCTTCGCAATTTTTTCTCTTCTTCTTTTGCAATTCTTCTTCTTCGCAATTCCCTTTTCTTCGCAATTCTTCTTCGCAATCTTTTTTCTTCTTCTTCGCAAATTTTTCTTCTTTGCATTCTTCCCTTTCTTCTTCGCAATTCTTCTCTTCCGCAATTCTTCTTCTTCCATTTTTTCCATCTTTTATCACATCATCATCATCTCTCCTCTCTTCTTTTTTTCATCTTCTTCTTTTCTTCTTTTTCTTCTTCTTTTTCTTCTTTTTTCTTCTTCTTTCTTCTTGCAATTCTTTTTCTTTTTTCTTCGCAAT
>CM060342.1:41678120-41680620 GCA_030674155.1 Stramonita haemastoma
TGTATGTTTATATGTCTGCCTGTTGCCCATAATCCCTATTCTCTAAATATTTCAGTTATCGTGTTTTCCCGGGGGTTTGTTTCTCTCTCTCCCCTCCCCTCTCTCTCTCCCCTCTCCTCTCCCCCCTCTCTCTCTTTTTCCCCTTCTTCTCCCCCTCTCTCTCTTCTCTCCCCCCCCTCCCCCTTCCCCTCTCTCCCCCCCCCCCGTCTCTCTCTCGCTGTGTCATGAATTGCTCTAAAGCACCAATAATGGTTGAGAGTACCTGGGGCCCCAAAAATTTTTTTGGGGTTTCCTTTTTCTTAGCCCTCTGATAGAAAGGGTTATGGCCTCAAATGTGTTTTGGGGTTTCCCCACTGAGATCAGTAAATGTGTGGGGGGGTGTGGGGGGGGGTTGTGTTTTTTTTGGGTTTGTTTTTTTTGGGGGGGTGTGTGTGTGTGTGGAGGGGGGGGGGGGGGGGGGTGTATGTGTTTTTGTGTGGGGGGGGGGGGGTGGTTTTTTGTGTGTGTGGTGTGGGTGTGTGGTGGTGTTTTTTTCCAGAAACCTCTGGACCCCCCTAAAAAAAACCCCCCATCCTGCAGCCCTTGAGGGTTTTTTGGGGCTTTTCCATAAGAAAAAAAAGGGAAAAAGGGTTTTCGACGAAAATGCCCAAGAAAAACAAGTTCTGGCGAAAAAGAGAAGTGCCCACCAGGTCACCTGCAAACCACTTGTCCAGCAAAAAAAACCCTGCCTTTCGTCTTAATGCACCCAACCTTCCAGGCCTTTTTAGATTTCCCCCAAAAAACGAGTGGTGGACAAACCTCCCCCCAAAAAAAAAACTCAGCTCTGCCTGACAAGGTGATAAAAAAGGGGTTTTTTCAAAAAAACCCTTAAAAAGGCAGCCCTATGGACCCCCCCCCCAAAGGTTTTGCCCCCTTTTTTGGCAGCACTGACGGCCAGGCACCCCCAAACAGAAAAGGGGGCCCCCCAAAGGGGGGAAAAAAAAAACCGCTGGCTGAACCTTTCAAACCCTCTTCGCGCTGATCGCATGGGGATGACGCAGTAAACCCAAAACGATCCCCCAGCAACCAGTAAAAAAGAAGAACTGGACCAAAACCCCAAACCCCCCGGAAGGGGTTTAAAAAGCCATAAAAACAACTGAAGAGGGGGAAAAAGGTGCGGCGTCGACGGTATTTCCCCCAGAATTTTTTGGAAAAAAAAAGGGGGCAAACACGCACTGCAAGCCCCCTAAATTTTTTTTTTCTGTGCTGGGGGGGGGGGGGAAAAATTCCACAAAACCTTCGTGATGCAATCTAATCCCCCTTTTAAAAAAAAAAAAAGGGGAAAAAAACCCGGGGTTGCTCCAAACCCTACGGGGGGGTATCTTTTTTTCTCCATCGCGGGGAAAAATTTTTCCTTTCCAAGAGTTTCCCCAACAGACTGTACCTGCTGTTAAAGAACCCACCTCCCTGAGAGCCAGTGGGGGGCTTCAGACTAACGGGGGGTCCCCCCACATGGTCTTTGTGCTAAAAATTTTAAGAAAAGGGTCCCCGCGAACAGAAAAAGGGGGTTTGGTACATCACCTTCGTTGTTTTAAACCCAAAGGGGTTTTACACTTGAGCGGGAAAGGGGCCCTTTGGGGAGACATGGAGCGTTTTTGGGGGGGCCCCCAAATTTCCAACATGGTGATCCAGTACATGAAGACCCCCGGGGGCCAGGTCAGAAACAGCAACGACCCCCCCCAGAGCCTTTCTCAACACAAAACGGGGTGAAGCAGGGCTGCGTTCTTTTTCCAACCCCCTTCACAAACTTCTTTTTCAGGTGCTTCAGCGGGCCACAGAAAATCTTGATGACGAAAAACGGATTTTTTATACGCCCCAAACCCACAGTGGAGCCTATTTAAAACCCCCCCGGGTCTTTTTGGGCCCCCCAAAACCCCTGGGCAACAAAACGAGAACACTTTTTTTGATGATGCTGCCCCCTTTTTGCCCCCCCGAAACCGCCCCCGCAGCATGTAACATCCCCTTTTTTCAGAGGCACCCCGCTCTTTGGACCGAAGTCACCTGAAGAAGAAAGGTTCTCTACCACCCCCCACCTCAAAGGGACTAAAAACCCCCCCCCTCACATTACAAATTTTGGGGGGACGAAATGAAGACAGTCCAGCAGTTTTTTCCTACCTGGGATGCACAATCTCCTCTGACGCAAAAATTGGGTAAAAATGTAGACAACAATGGCAAAGGGGAAAAATGTTTTTTCAGACTCTACCCCCGTGTCTGGAAAAAAAAACCCTGAAGAAAGACACCAAGATCCCTGTTACAGAGCCGGTACTGACCCCCCCTGTATGGCCTTTTGTCATGGGTCACATACAGACCCACCTGCGAAATTTTGGAACGCTTCCAAACCCAAAGCTGTTCCGCTCCATCCTCGCAAACCCCGGAAAAGACTTCACCCGAAAGCAGGTGGGGAGCAACGGGGTCACCAGCTTTTTAGGCCTGTTGCTGAAAAACCCCGCTACGCTGGGCG
>CM060342.1:41695620-41698120 GCA_030674155.1 Stramonita haemastoma
AGGGAGGGAGGGAGGAGAGGGCAAGGCAAATTCTATTATTCGAGGATAATAGATAAGCACTCGTGTGCTTTTCTTTTACATCCTGTCCCCCGCCCATTTCAGGGATAACATCAAGATAAAAAAAAGATCAGCTCTTACTAAACTACAACAATTATAATGATCTAAATACCAAGAGCAAGAAACCATACCAAGTATCAAACAACAGGCAAGAAATAACACAGAGATACAATAAGAAGGTAATGTTATAAAACGCACTTCATTCAGAAACGAAAATAAGAAGTAAGAATCAATGATTTTGATTTGAATTTTTTTTTAAAGCGCAATAATGAAAGAGCAAACATGTTGCAACAGCAACATCTGCTCTAGTCAGACTCCAGAGGATCATCAGAAGCAACAACATCAGCTTCTGCACCAAATACCACCTCTACAAATCCCTCGTGATATCTATCCTCCTATATGGCTGTGAATCATGGACTCTGACAGCAGAGTTAGAGAGAAGAATCCAAGCATTCGAGAACATGTGCCACAGAAGACTCCTCAAAATATCATACAAAGAACACAAGACCAATAAACTATGTGAAAGAAGAAATCAAAAAGCGTGTGGGCCCCCAAGAGCCTTTGCTCTCCACCATAAAGAGGAGAAAGCTGATGTGGTTTGGTCACACCACAAGACACAACACCCTAGCAAAAACCATCTTGCAGGGAACAGTCGAGGGCAAGAGAAGAAGAGGCCGCCAAAAGAAATCATGGGTTGACAACATCAAAGACTGGACTGCCCAACCCCTGCAACGCCTCCTACTAGCCACACAGGATCGTGAAGCATGGAAAAAGATCTCCGTTGCGTCTTCTCTCATGTCCCCCCTACGTCCTTTGGGACATGGGACTGAGTGAGTGAGTGAGTGAAACATGAGAATATGATGAGGTAAATGACTGAAAACATCAATCCATCACCATCTATCAACAAAATAAGTCATATAAAACATAACATTTTGATAAAAGGGGAGAAAAAGTAGTAGTAGTAGTAGTAGTAGTAGTAGTAGTAGTAGTAGTAGTAGTAGTAGTAGTAGTAGTAGTAGTAGTAGTAGTAGTAGTAGTAGTAGTAGTAGTAGTAGTAGTAGCAGTAGCAGCAGCAGCAGCAGCAGCAGCATCGAGCGTGGTTACCAACTGGATGGGTGACCGTTTTCGCGCGCTTTGGCTTCAGTGCAGTTTCTTAGTTCTCACAGCTGTAAATGGGTACCTCCCCTCTTTTGGGTCAGGGAAGGTAAAGCAGCGAGGGAGAGGAGATGGGCGCCGCCCTCAATATGCTGGCCCCTAGAGAAGCTGAGGTCTCTGATGCCTGGCTCCCCTAAGCCTACGGAGGTTCTGGAACACCTTTATCTTACCTTTCTTTTTAATCCCCACTACTGCTGTTGCTGCTGCCATACTACTACTACTACTACTACTACTACTACTACTACTACTACTACTACTACTACTACTACTACTACTACTACTACTACTACTACTACTAATAATAATAATAATAATAATAATAATAATAATAATAATAACAATAATAATAATAATAAGTGCACTGTATACACACGCGGCTCATAAAGGTGTTTGTGATTGTTAGGGAAAGGGAAAAGGTATATGTATGAGTTGGGTATGCTATGTTTTATATACTCTGGTAAAGATATAGTTGTATAAATGAAGCCTTTGGTCATGGTCATGTATGTATATGCTACGAAAAATAAAGACAAAACGTGGGTTTTTGTTTTGTTTCGTTTCAAATTGTAACAGTTATTGTACTGTTGAATGCACTGTCCTGTTTTATTTTTGAACTTTTTTTCTAGGAGAAGAAAGGAAAATCAGAAACAAAAGTGAAAGCAAATATTAAAATTTACGAGAAGCATTTTAAAGCACTAAAGTGCAAAGTGTACAAAACTGAAAACAAAAAGTATCTAGATGTAAACTTAAGAAAAACAAATTATGCATGCACAATCGCGAGCGCACGCACACACACACACACACACACACACACACACACACACACACACACACACACACACACACACACACACACAACTTACACACACACACTCACTCACTCACTCACTCACACACTACACACTACACACTACACACACACTTTCTTTTCTCTTAACCTACGTAGGTGTCTGTTATATAAACTTGTTTGTATACCTGCTATCTCACTCTTCTTTTTTACACAAGCTAAATCATATCCAGGCATGTTGATACAGGTGTTAGACAGCCTCCATCACACCATATGTGTTTACATTGCACCGATATAGCATTTTGATTTCTAGCATCAAAAAATCTGAGTGGGGTTTTATGAAAGTCTATATCTAATTATCATTCCTATCCATTTGGCAGTATCTGTCTGTCTGTCTGCCTGACTGGCTGTCTGTCTGTTTGTCTGTCTGTCTGTCTGTCTGTCTGCTTGTCTGTCTGTTTGTCTGTCTGTCTTCATGCCTGTCTGTCTGTCTGTCTGTCTGCT
>CM060342.1:41717291-41719791 GCA_030674155.1 Stramonita haemastoma
ACACCCCCAACAAACCCCACACCCCCAAACACACACACACACACACACCACACACACACACCACACACACCACACAAAAAAATATTTTTATATATATATATATATATATATTTATATATATATATATATATATATATATTTATATATATATATAATTTATATTATAAATTATATATCCGTGTGTGTGTGCGCGCGCGTGCGTGGCATGCATGCGTATGTGTGAGTGTGTGGGTTCACGGAAGCGCGCGTGTGTGTTTGTTTGTTATGCGTGTTGTAAATGTCTGTATTTGTTTTGTATATGCGTGTGTGTGTGGTGTGTGTGTGTGTGTGTGTGGGGTGTGTGTGTGTGTGTGTGTGTGTGTGTGTGTGTGTGTGTGTGTTGTGTGTGTAAATGTCTCACCTCCTGTCCTTCCAGAATGAAGAAGCAGACGTCAGCGGGCTGGCAAGGTGTCAGAGGAGGCTGGTATGTAGCAATGGCGGGGCGCGCTGACCACGTTTTAAAACAGTCTGACCTTCCGGCTCCTGTCCTTGCTTGGTGGTCTTGGTTCCTCCACCACAACAAAGAGGTCTGTGCAGAGTTGGTGTCCACAGCACGGTGAGGGCCGCAAGTCAACGCAGAACAGGTAGTCTTTGGTAGTAATCAGTCTCTCTTTTTACCATTTAAATTGTATGTGATAGGACACACCCTTCAGACATACGAGGAACAGTTTTGAAAACTATAGTGTCTGGTAGGATCAACCCCTTTTTACCTGCGTGTTTCGAGTTCCCTGTCTTTGAAAATGAAAGACCACACATTTATTGTTAGAACCGTTAAATCTGTAAACGTAGAGCTGCATTTCAGTGTCTCAAGATTCCATGGGAAATTCATATATCGAGGGATCATGGTCATCAGTTTGTCTTTGTATGAGGATCAAATGAAACTAAGACATGTTTTCTTCCGGGGGCAAACAGAGAAAACTACAGAGTCGTCATCTCCCCACAACAAAACTCCTCATTGATTCTGACCTCAACATGTGTGTAGGCATACGTCACCGCTGTCTCTGGCGGAATGAAGTTCCCTTTATGCTCACAAATATGGATTCATCATCCCATATGGTATCCATCATTAAGTATAAGCATTTTCGGCGACGGCCCAAAACGTTTGTCTTCTCCAGTTTCTCTATGCTTCTGCTACGTCTTCTAACATCTGTGGCAGTGCTGATGAGTTTACAGCTGTCTTCTTCCTGTAGTGCTCTGTCCATCTTTTGTTCGAGGACATTCAGTTTCGGAAACATTACCCCGATGACGTGCAGGTCTGCAGACAGTAAGTTTTCAGTTGGTTTGCAGGCTTCTTCAAAGGACTCCAAACGCTTCTTTCAGATATCTGTCTGCTTCAGCCACCAGTGTGGTATGCAAATTTTTAATTTTCTGTTCAACGACCAGCTTTTTGGCTTTTGAATTCATTTAAGTGACTTTCCTGTTTCTGTAACATTTTCTTAACTTTGTCTTTTATCTGTTCTATCTTTGCTTTACCTGCAGATAACTGCTTTTCGGCATCTTTCCTGGCATCCTGAAGGGTCTGTGATCTGTGGTGGAGATGTGCAGTTAACTTACATTCTACACACAAAAGATGGTTGCAATCCAAGCAAAACATGCCCAGCTGTTTCTGAAGATGAACAGAACAAGCAGTGACATTCCTGGCTCTGTCCAGTTCCTCCTCGTTAATGAAGAAGTTAGACAGGAAGCCTGATGATCCCTCTGCATGTACTTCAACACGTTTATGGCAAGTGGGACATGGGAAGCTTCCATCTGGGTGTTTCTGAATGAGGTGGTCTAAACATTTCGTGCAGAAAGTGTGGGAGCAGGGCAAGAGTCTAGGATCTCTGAAGATCTCCAGACACAAAGCGCAGGTCAGATCTTCTCGCTTGTTTGAAGTCATAGGTACAGCACTGTCCTCTGTTGCCATGTTGGGCCTGGGAAATGTATCTTTCTTCTGCTGAGAAGTTGTGATCTGGAGAACGAAAAGGCAAAAAAGGTAATGTATATGTTCGTAGGGGAGCGATGCCTCCGAGCTGCTTTACCTTCCCTGACCCTAAAGAGGGCAGGTATCCATTTACAGTTGGGTGAACTGGGGGAACTGTACTAAAGCCAAGGCGCGCAAACGGTCACCCATCCAAGTGGAAACTATGCTCAATGCTGCTTAACTATGACTTGGGGAAAAGGAGCACTCTGACCACTGAGCTATCCAATCCTCCACAGGCTGGAGGTTAACGGAAGAGAAATCTGAATAGGAGAAGTGACACTAAAAACGTCCTACCTAAATTATTTGTCTATGGTATTCAGTTCAGTTTTAATGGCATCAATATGGTTTTCTGGTATAAAAAATGTAACGGTGTCCCTTAGAGGGCAGGTACCCATTTATAGCTGGGTGAACTGTACTAAAATCAAGGCGCGCAGACGGTCACCCATCCAACTGGTAACCACGCTCGATATACAAACCGTAAAATAAATGATGGTTGAA
>CM060342.1:41724791-41727291 GCA_030674155.1 Stramonita haemastoma
CATTCCCACTGTCTGACCGTGCTGTTGGCAGATCAAATATCTGCACTCTGTTACAAAGTGGCGTCGTCGACAGGATGGAAAGAACTTGGGGCTACTGATCTGAGCGTCAAATACGCTGGTCAGTACCCACTGTGCCTCGGGACGCGGCTCAAAGTCAGCGGTGGTGGATGTGGCAGGGCGGTAATTAGATTACTTCCCTTGCGATCGGAACTGCCAATCCCAGCGTCGTGGGTGTAACGTTTGGATCCACACCTGTGAATTGTGCGACGTTCTGTATCGTTGGGGGGTGGTCGAAAGCCGTCCTCTGCATGCACTTTGCCCGTAGTGGTAAAATGTAGTATTTATGCAGCCTCTTTTTAGAGGCCACATTCCCACTGTCTGACCGTGCTGTCGTCGCCGAGAAGTTGTACAGAGTCGCGGCAGATGTTACATATATATATATATATATATATATATATATATATATATATATATATGCGCGCGCGCACTCGTCCACACAGCACGTATGCACGTCCGTGCATACACTCATTTAGTTTTTTTTTTTAAATCATAAAGTGAGTGTGTGTGTGTGTGTGTGTGTGTGTGACGGAAGCATGCGCGTGCTTGTGTGTATGTGTATACTTATTTACTATTTTATTATTTTATATTGAGGAAAATGAAACAAAGCATTCATATGTGGTTTTTTTTTACATCTAGTCCCTGTGTGTATGCAGTTTTGTAAATGTCATGTTCCCACTGGCACACGATGGCCTACTCTTACGAAAAGCGGAACAGGATTTAACGTGTGCACAAGATCGTCCGTTATTAGCATGACACTTTACAGATGCAAGATTGAGAGTGTTGCTCAACTTACCCGACTAACTCTGCATGTGTCTGCACTTGTCGAGCCCAGTTAACGCCAAGATTTATCCCGATAGTGATAGTGAGCATAAAGTACAACCCTGTCAAGTAGTCTCAAATCACATGTACTGTCATAGCAGCAGCATCATTCCATCCCCAAATTCAATGGTCATAAACAGAACATCTTGCCTACACGTTAAATCCTGTTCAGCTTTTCGTAAGAGTAGGCCATTGGGTGCCGGTGGGGAACAGGTGGCATTTACAAAACTGCATACACACGGGGACTGGATGTAAAATAGCATATGGATGCTTCTTCCATTATCCTCGATAAAAAAAAAATTAAAAATAAATAAATAGCAGCCTCAGACTTGTTAGCCGTTGACCTCATACTGGTTTTCAGCATATACGTCTATACCTGCGGTGACTTTGTGTCAAAGCCTTTGGGGTTGGAGGTACCTGCGGTGACTTTGTGGTCAAAGCCTTTGGGGTTGGAGGTTCCTGCGGTGACTTTGTGTCAAAGCCTTTGGGGTTGGAGGTTCCTGCGGTGACTTTGTGTCAAAGCCTTTGGGGCTGGAGGTTCCTGCGGTGACTTTGTGTCAAAGCCTTTGGGGCTGGAGGTTCCTGTGATGAGTTTGTGTCAAAGCCTTTGGGGCTGGAGGTTCCTGCGGTGACTTTGTGTCAAAGCCTTTGGGGCTGGAGGTTCCTGCGGTGACTTTGTGTCAAAGCCTTTGGGGCTGGAGGTTCCTGCGGTGACTTTGTGTCAAAGCCTTTGGGGCTGGAGGTTCCTGTGATGAGTTTGTGTCAAAGCCTTTGGGGCTGGAGGTTCCTGCGGTGACTTTGTGTCAAAGCCTTTGGGGCTGGAGGTTCCTGTGATGAGTTTGTGTCAAAGCCTTTGGGTTGGAGATTCGGGAGGGACGGTGGTTGGAGGGATGTATGCATGGTCGCCACCTCGGATGGCAAACAATCAATCTGGCTCCACGACTGCGATTATATTGTTGTTGTTAGTAGGGGGCTTAATAGGTATTGTACTGCTTATATGTGACGCTACACCACGACATGAGTCGCTTAGCACCCAACCCACTTTCCCGCTAGGAGCTATTAAAGGCAGGTGGGGGTGAGGTTATCAATTTTGAGATTTTGATTAATTATAAAACTATAGCACTTATTCTACCGTGTAGTGAAATATCAAGGCATAATTTTGTTTCGTCTTATCTTTAAACGTATTTTGAAAATTGTCAAGCCCTCATTCTGACCACCTAGTAGGATGCTAAACTTGTTAATTTCTCATTTTGTCATTTCCTGCAGTCTATTATTTCAATTTGCAATTACTTTTGATAGGTTTGTTTGATTTTCAATAAGCTTTTTTTATTGTATAGCAATTGTATTGCAAATTTATAGCATGTCAATAGCTAAAAATTGATCTCTAGTGCAATGCTACTCCTTATGTGGTGGAGCGTCACATACAAGCTCATAACAGGCACCTCTGAGCACCACTTAGGTGACCGAGCAACAGAGCAGAGCCCATCTGGCTGGTGGCCCTACGGCAATCTGATTTAGTCCCTGTGGAATTCTGACCCTAAGGATACGACATGATGAAATAAACAGAAACAGCACAACAAGAACGTCACACAAGATAAGGCAGCAAAAAATATATATTCAC
>CM060342.1:41732291-41734791 GCA_030674155.1 Stramonita haemastoma
ACACTAAAACGTCAAAGTCAAAGTCTAGTCAAAGTCAATTTTGTTATTTCCAGATGGTACATTGACTAAGCATTGATTTGCTGGGGTTTTCTTCATCAAGCCATCTATCTTAGAAAACAAAATCACCAACATTATTTTTAACAGCTTTAAAAAATATAGAATATACCTACAAATAAAAACAAGCAATGTGTGTGTATGTGTGTGTGTGTATGTGTGTGTGTGTAAGTGTGTGTGTGTGTAAGTGTGGTGTGTGTGTGTGTGTGTGTGTGTGTGTGTGTGTGTGTGTGTGTGTGTGTGTGTGTGTGTGTGTGTGTGTCTCACCTCCTGTCCTTCCAGCATGAAGAAGCAGACGTCAGCAGGCTGGCAAGGTGTCAGAGGAGGCTGGTATGTAGCAATGGCAGCGCGCTGACCACGTCTGAACAGTCTGACCTTCCGGCTCCTGTCCTTGCTATTTCGTCTTGGTTCCTCCACCACAGCAAAGAGGTCTGCTGCAGAGTTGGTGTCCACAGCACGGTGAGGGCCGCAGTCAATGCCGAACAGGTCTTCGCATTTTTCCTCTGAGTTGATGAAAAAGACAAACCCTGTACCAAAGTCAGAGCGGGTTTCCAAACCATAATGGTTTTTACACTGACTCCATTTTACAAATGTCTTTCGGATATTTGCCCATGAAAAGGGAGTGTAAAATACGAAACTATCTTTTGTGTTTATGTAAGTCATAGATTTTCTGTTCAAAGTCACTGCAATCCATTTGCCTTGAAGTTGCAAGTCCTTATCAAACTGTTCTTCGCTTGAGGATTCAAATGAGACGAACACACAACCAATACATGGGCACACACACAAGACTATAGAGTCATCACAGTTTCCACAAGTAAACACCTCATAAACACTGACCCTAGAACCTATGTAGACATACGTCATGAAATGACTTTGGCCAATGAAGTTCTTCATGCGCACAAACAGGTCGGCATCATCTGCATTTGTCGAACTATAACGTAGCCAAGAGGTGCCTTTCAGTGATAAGACTCCCAGCTTCTCTGGTTTCTCTATGCTTTCAAATGCTATTCTAGCATCTGCGGCTGTGTTGACTATTGTACAGCCATCTCCATCTGCAAGTGCTCTGTCCATCTTCTGTTCAATGACATCCAGTTTTCGAAGGTGACTCGAGAGAGTTTGCAAGTCTTCAGACAGCAAGTTTTCAGCTGTAGTGCAGGTGTCTTCCAGAGATTTCAAAGCTTCATTCATAAATGTATCTGCTTCATCCTTTAATGTTTTATGACGAGCTCGATATTTCCTTTCTATGGCGGCCTTTTGGTTGTTGAACTGAACCAGATGAGTTGTCTTTTTCTGGATGTTGTCCTGTATGTGTCTAATCCTGGCTTTATCTCCAGCTAACTGCTTTTCAGCATCTCTCTTGGCCGCCTCAAGAGCCCAGGTTCTGTGATGGAGATGGGTAGTGCACTTACACTCTACACACAGAAGAAGGTTGCACTCCAAGCAAAACATCGTCCGAGGTTTCTGAAAATGAATAGAACAAGTAGTCCCATTCCTGGTTCTTTCCAATTCCTTTTCATCAATGCAGAGGTTTATCGTGAAGCCTGCTGCTCCCTCTGCGGGTATCTCAATGGGTTTGCTGCAGGTAGGACACGGGAAACTTCCCTCTGGGTGTTGCTGAATGAGGTCGTCTACACATTTCGTGCAGAAAGTGTGGGAGCAGGGCAAGAGTCTAGGATCTCTGAAGATCTCCAGACACAAAGCACAGGTCAGTGCTTCACGTTCGTTTAAAGCCATTGGTACAGAACTGTCTTCTGCCGCCATGTTGCACAAGGAAACGAGTCTTTCTCCTCCTAAGAAGTCGTATGTGAATCTGGATGAAAGAAGAGAAGAGAAACATGGAGAGAGAGAGAGAGAGAGGAGAGGGGAGGAGAAAGGAGAGAGAGAGAGAGAGAGAGAGAGAGAGAGAGAGAGAGAGAGAGAGAGAGAGAGAGAGAGAGAGAGAGAGAAGAGAGGAAGGAGAGAGAGAGAGAGAAGAGAGAGGAGTAACAGTCAGAGGCTGTAGAGAGAGTAGCAGATTAGAGAGAAGTTACAGTCAGATTGTCTCTTATCACATGATTAATGTCACTGGGTTTCAGTTCAACATTTCTGACATGAGAGAGGTTTCTTGTAAAAGAACATTAGCGCGCGCACACACACACACACACACACACACACACACACACACACACACACACACACACACACACACACACACACACACACACACACACACACACACGCTATATTAGAATAGTACACGATTATTTGTATCAGACGAATACATGTGATAAAGGGATCAATACAGTAAAAAAATATCCTTTACACAATTGGGTTTAAACATGTGTGGAAAAACCAGAGTACTTTTGATGTTCATCGGTTAAGTTATGCTGTTCGAAGAATGCTTCAGACTATGTATAAAACATTCTGGAACTACCAGAAAAAAACAGTTTGCAAAACTAAAATTTTA
>CM060343.1:5000-10000 GCA_030674155.1 Stramonita haemastoma
AGCCTGTATAAATGTGTTACAGGGAGAAAAGTAGCCAAGTTTTGAAGCCTGTATAATGTGTTACAGGGTCCCCCAGGAGAGAGAAAGTGAGGAGAGAAAAGTAGCCAAGTTTTGAAGCCTGTATAAATGTGTCACAGGGAGAAAAGTAGCCAAGTTTTGAAGCCTGTATAAATGTGTCACAGGGAGAAAAGTAGCCAAGTTTTGAAGCCAGTATAAATGTGTCACAGAGAGAAAAGTAGCCAAGTTTTGAAGCCTGTATAAATGGGTTACAGGGAGAAAAGTAGCCAAGTTTTGAAGCCTGTATAAATGTGTCACCGGGTCCCCAGGAGAGAGAAAGTGAGGAGAGAAAAGTAGCCAAGTTTTGAAGCCTGTATAAATGTGTTACAGGGAAAAAAGTAGGAAAGTTTTGAAGCCTGTATAAATGTGTCACAGGGAGAAAAGTAGCCAAGTTTTGAAGACTGTATAAATGTGTCACAGGGAGAAAAGTAGCCAAGTTTTGAAGCCAGTATAAATGTGTCACAGAGAGAAAATTAGCCATGTTTTGAAGCCTGTATAAATGTGTTACAGAGAGAAAAGTAGGGAAGTTTTGAAGCCTGTATAAATGTGTCACAGGGAGGAAGTAGGAAAGTTTTAAAGCCTGTATAAATGTGTCACAGGGAGAAAAGTAGCCAAGTTTTGAAGCCTGTATAAATGTGTCACGGGTCCCCCAGGAGAGAGAAAGTGAGGAGAGAAAAGTAGCCAAGTTTTGAAGCCTGTATAAATGTGTTACAGGGAAAAAATTAGCCAAGTATTGAAGCCTGTATAAATGTGTCACAGGGAGAAAAGTAGCCCAGTTTTGAAGCCTGTATAAATGTGTCACAGGGTCCCCCAGGAGAGAGAAAGTGAGAAGAGAAAAGTAGCCAAGTTTTGAAGCCTGTATAAATGTGTCACAGAGAGAAAAGTAGCCATTTTTGAAGCCTGTATAAATGTGTCACAGAGAGAAAAGTAGCCAAGTTTTGAAGCCTGTATAAATGTGTCACAGGGAGAAAAGTAGCGAAGTTTTGAAGCCTGTATAAATGTGTCACAGAGAGAAAAGTAGCCGCGTTTTGAAGCCTGTATAAATGTGTTACAGGGAGAAAAGTAGCCAAGTTTTGAAGCCTGTATAAATGTGTTACAGGGTCCCCAGGAGAGAGAAAGTGAGGAGAGAAAAGTAGGCAAGTTTTGAAGCCTGTATAAATGTGTCACAGGGAGAAAAGTAGCGAAGTTTTGAAGACTGTATAAATGTGTTACAGGGTCCCCCAGGAGAGAGAAAGTGAGGAGAGAAAGTAGCCAAGTTTTGAATCCTGTATAAATGTGTCACAGGGAGAAAAGTAGCCAAGTTTTGAAGCCTGTATAAATGGGTTACAGGGAGAAAAGTAGCCAAGTTTTGAAGCCTGTATAAATGTGTCGCATGGTCCCCCAGGAGAGAGAAAGTGAGGAGAGAAAATTAGCCAAGTTTTGAAGCCTGTACAAATGTGTCGCATGGTCCCCAGGAGAGAGAAAGGAGAAAAGAAGCCCAGTTTTGACAGGCAAGGAGAAAAGAAATTGGTGTCGTGTTTAATGACGTTGATGTGTGAATAACGCATTTTGTGTGTTTTTCCATTGTTTAATTTAATTTTTTTTAGTAGTGTCCTTGTTTAACGTTGATGTGTGAATAACGCATTTTTTGTATTTTTCCATTGTTTAATTTTATTAATTTTTTTTAGTAGTGTCCTTGTTTAACGTTGATGTGTGAATAACGCATTTTGTGTGTTTTTCCATTGTTTAAATAAATTTTTTTTAGTAGTGTCCTTGTTTAAGGTCGATGTGTGAATAACGCATTTTGTGTGTTTTTCCATTGTTTAATTTCATTAATTTTTTTTTTAGTAGTGTCCTTGTTTAAGGTCGATGTGTGAATAACGCATTTTTTGTGTTTTTCCATTGTTTAATTTTATATATATTTTTTTAGTAGTGTCCTTGTTTAACATTGATGTGTGAATAATGCATTTTTTGTGTTTTTTCATTAATTCTATTTAAAAAAAATTATTCTGTTCTATTATCATTTATTCTTTTATATTCTTTTACATTGAGGGATAATGGAATAAGCACTGGTGTGCTTTTTTTTCATCCAGTCCCCGTGTGTATGCAGTTTTGTAGATATTGTTATGTGTTCCCACCAGAGGGGCACAGGATGGCCTATACTCTTACCAGAGGAACTTTTATGTGTGTGTGTGTGTGTGTGTGTGTGTGTGTGTGTGTGTGTGTGTGTGCGTGTGTGCGTGTGTGTGTGTGTGTGTGTGTGTGTGTGTGTGTGTGTGTGTGTGTGTGTGTGTGTTAAGAAAAAAGGTTGTATGAGGAATTTTGGAAATATTGTTTTATATGAAGTCAGGATAGTTATATGTGATGCTGGGATATATTAAGTAACCAGCCACATCCATACAAAAATTGAAGTAAGGGTTAGAGAAAAAAAATCAACAACAATTTGCTACTCCCCTCCCCCCGAAAACAAATATAGTGTACACTTTGTGCACAAAAACAATAAAACATAAAATTATCAACCCCCACAACTCCGTTCCTTTTCCATTGACAAGCTAAAATTAAACCGTTCAGGATGTTCAACAACCAACTTCTTTTCTCTGTGCATCTGTTTTCAGACCCCTCCCCTAAGAAAAAATTGTTCAAAACTCAAAATTTCCCCTTCACCTATCCCTTAATGTAGTGGACCAGTTGGGGGCACCCCTGAAGATTTTGCGACCAGCTTCCTCCACGCCTCATGCTCTTCATCTTTCCGTGGCAAGTCGTTTCTCTGAAGGCCAGTCCACTCTCTGAAAATAATCTTTACAGCTTATGATGTTTTGATTGTGGCAGGTTTGACTGCCTGTGCTGTCAGTGAGGGTCAGTATTGACAGATTGTGGCAGGTTTGACTGCCTGTGCTGTCAGTGAGGGTCAGTATTGACTGCCTGTGCTGTCAGTGAGGGTCAGTATTGACTGCCTGTGCTGTCAGTGAGGGTCAGTATTGACAGATTGTGGCAGGTTTGACTGCCTGTGCTGTCAGTGAGGGTCAGTATTGACAGATTGGGCTGAATCCAGTCAGCTGGTGAGCTGATTTCGAGTGAAACTTCGCTTCCAGAGACACGGCCGAATACATTGTTTTTCATCTAGAGAGCTGATTCAGTGAAACTTCTTTTAGACACACAGACTAATACATTGTTTTTCATCTGGAGAGCTGATTTCGAGTGAAACTTCGCTTTCAGAGACACGGCCGAATACATTGTTTCTCATCTGGTGAGCTGATTTCGAGTGAAACTTCGCTTCCAGAGACACGGCCGAATACATTGTTTCTCATCTGGTGAGCTGATTTCGAGTGAAACTTCGCTTCCAGAGACACGGCCGAATACATTGTTTCTCATCTGGTGAGGTGATTTCGAGTGAAACTTCGCTTTCAGAGACACGGCCGAATACATTGTTTTTCATCTGGTGAGGTGATTTCGAGTGAAACTTCGCTTTCAGACACACAGACTAATGGATTCTTTCTCATTTGGAGAGCTGATTTGGGAGTGAAACTTCGCTTCAAGACACACAGACTAATACATTGCTCTTCATCTGGAGAGCTGATTTCGTGTAAAACTTCGCTTTCAGACACACACAACAGACTAATACATTATTCTTCATCTAGAGAGCTGAGTTAGTGAGACTTTGCTTTCAGACACACAGACTAATACATTCATTCTCATCTCGAGTAAAAACAACAACAACAAAAAAACACTTCCTTAAAGACACACAGCTTAATACATTCATTCTCATCTTGGAGAACTGATTTCGCGAGTGAGAAACTTCAGACACACACACACACACACACAGACTACCTAACTTTTACTGGGGTAGGAAGAAAAAGCATGGAGAAGATCTGCAGGATGGAGACAGCAGCGACAACAACAACAACGACAACAACAACAATAACCGACACAAGCTTCCACAGCGACAGTGTCCGAAGCCGCGACGATGATGACGACGACAGTTCCTCAGACAGCTGGACTGCGCAAGCCACACAAGTGACCGCCAGACACTGCACACCGCGAGTCAGGCCCCTAACCGCCACAAACCCTATCCAAACTTGACCAAACGAACCTTCTCCATACGAGACATCATAGGGGAAGACAACTCCTCCTCAACAACAAAAGCAGCAACGACCACCGAGGTCTCACTGAAGGGCACAACAACTGCGGGGTCCACAAAAACGGCGGGAAAAGACACACGGGGGGTTTAAAGACACACACCCTTCCCGTGACCTTGACCTTGACCTTGACCCGGGGTTCCCAGCCTCCCTTCCGCTCCCTTCCGTAACCCTTTGTGGCCTCGCGAGGCTCCGCCCCCTCCTCCGCCATCTTTGGCTTTTCAAGGGGGGATCACTTGCGTGGACAGCCTGGCCAGGGGCGGCTACCCTGCCCTGTCTCCAGGGGGCTTGGGGTCTCACTCGGAGTGGATGTTTCAGAACCTGTATCAGCGTCATCTCTGGTTGGAGGGTGAGTCTCTCCCCTCAGGAGATAGAGGGAAAGATGAACACATCACAGACACCAACAAGGTTGGTGGTGGTGGTGGTGGTGGTGGTGGTGGTTGGTGGTTGTTGGTTGTTGGTGGTGGTTGTTGGTGGTGGTTGTTGGTGGTGGTTGTTGTTGGTGGTGGTTGTTGGTGGTGGTGGTTGTTGGTGGTGGTGGTTGTTGGTGGTGGTGGTGGTTGTTGGTGGTGGTGGTTGTTGGTGGTGGTGGTTGTTGTGGTTGTTGGTGGTGGTGGTTGTTGGTGGTTGTTGTGGTTGTTGGTGGTTGTTGTTGTGGTGGTGGTGGTGGTTGTTGTGGTAGTGGTGGTGGTGGTTCTTTTTTTTTTTTTTTTCTTCTTCTTCTTCTTCTTCTTCTTCTTCTTCTTAATTCTTTTTCGCAATTCTTTTTTTTGCAATTCTTTTTCTCTTCAATTCTTCTTCTTCTTCTTCTTCTTCTTCGCAATTCTT
>CM060343.1:37500-42500 GCA_030674155.1 Stramonita haemastoma
GGAAGGATGGGTGTATGTGCAGTTACAGACCCCAAGGCACCAGGACAATATGGCACTGTATGCACACCCCCTCCCCTACCATCTTCCACGTGTGTGGCGCCGGACTTGTGGCGACACCGCAGCCCTCAAGAGCTGAGAAAGCTCCTTTGTCGCAAGGAACTCGGGTACAGTGTACGCCCCGAAAACCAAGCAGGGCGCACAATAATAATGACAATATTCAGCAATATGATGCGCCAAACCAAACTGCAAGGTCCCCGCCACATGCGCGCACACAAACAATCGCACTGACAAACACCACGCGCGCGCGCACAATAATAATGACAATAATGATTGTCCTTTATTATCCTGACCCAGTATTGGGTGAAAAAAACTGACTGCATTATTCCGACACTGACACAACTGGATGGGGGGTCTAGGTGGTAACGCGCCTTGCCTAGTAAGCAAAAAGTCCGGGTCGGAGTCTACTGTGGTTCGTTCCCCGTGTGGGCCCAAAACTTTTTCCCAATCCATTAGACCCGGAGTGGTGGTCTGGGCGCTAGTCTTTCGGATGAGACGATAAACCAAGGTCCCGTGTGTTACACATCACTATTAGCGCACGTAAAAGGACCCACGGCAACAAGGGGGTTGACCCTGGCAATATTCTTTAGATAAAAAGCCACTCTGATAGGGAAAACAAACACTATTGCAGACAGGAAAAAGGGAAAAAAAAATGGGTAGGCGCTGCACTTGTGGCGACGCGCTCTCCCCGGGGAGAGAGAGCAGCCCGAATTTCATGCAGAGAAATCTGCTGTGACATAAAGTGGTACAAATACAAATATAATATATATTATTATATGTATATATACAGTAACAAGGTTTTACACATTTTTTCACTTGTGCGCACGTGGTAGCAAACATATTATTGTCCTTCATATCCTGGCGCAGTTTTGGGTGGTTTGATTTGATTTGATTTGATTTGATTTATTCTTTTATATCGAGGATAATGGAATAAGCACTCTTGTGTTTTTTACATCCGGTCCCCGTGTGTATGCAGTTTTGTAAATGTCATCTGTTCCCACCGGCACATAATGGCCTACTCTTACGAAAAGCGGAACAGGATTTAACGTGTGCGCAAGATGTTCTGAGCGCGTTCGCACACGGGGCCTCGGTTTAATGTCTCATCCGAAAGACTTTTGGGGAGAGTGGAGTCTGCACTGATGTTAACTCCAGGAGAAAAATCTCCTCGACCGGAATCGAACCTGGGTCGTCAAATTGCGAGCGCAATGTTCTGACCACTGGGCTATCCGTCCCCCCCTCCAAAAAAAAAATTAATAAAAAAATAACTGTATTATTCTGACAATGACTGAACACTAAGAGACCAATCACAGTGCTGAAAAAAAAGTTCTTCAGTAAGAAACTTGGCGGCAAAAAGAGTGAAAAGATTCGAGTGTTGGGATTGCATGAAGAGACTTAACTGATTGGAGTTTTCTACAGGAAGTAGAGGGACTCCCTTGTTTTATTTATTTTTTTTTTTTATTAGATAATTTGTTGCGATGTCGGGTTGGTGAGTTATTTTTTGGGGGGTTATTGGGGTTTTAGGTGGGTTTTTATTGTTGTTGTGGTGGTGTTTTTTGGGGGGTGGAGGGGTGGGGTGGGGGGGTGGGGGGGTTGTAGAGGAGGCAGATTAAAAGAAAGAAATCAGTAAAGGATAGTTTCTATTGTGACTGTTTTTGGTACATCATCATCATCATCATCATCATCATCATTATTATTATTATTATTATTATTATTATTATTATTATTATTATTATTATTATTATTATTATTATCATTATTATTATCATTATTATTATCATTATTATTATCATTATTATTATCATTATTATTATTTGTGATTCTTCTAAAGAATTTTTTTTTTTTTTTTGGGGGGGGGGGGGTGTTATGAAGAGAATCACTTCTCTGCTGTATGAATCTGTACAATAAGGATTACATGTAGAAAAGAACTGTGTTGTACAGAATAATTTTGATTGTTATGTAGTGCACATGAGATTTGTTCGCCCTTTTTACTTGCCTCTTTTTTTGTTTGGAGTTTGGGTTTGTTTTTTTTTGTCGATGATGACATTTTCTTGAAAGAATGTGAACAAAAATACCCAGCAATTTGTTTTCTCGCATGTTGCTTTATATGTATAGATACATGAAGATCCACAACATGTTTGTATAGACAGCTTTTTTTTATATAGGGAATGTGGTGTGTGTGTGGTGTGTGTGTGTGTGTGTGTGTGTGTGTGTGTGTGTGTGTGTGTGTGTGTGTGTGTGTGTGTACGTGTGTGTGTGTGTGTGTGTGTGTGTGTGTGTGTGTGTGTGTGTGTGTGTGTGTGTGTGTGTGTACGTGTGTGTGTGTACGTGTGTGTGTGTGTGTGTACGTGTGTGTGTGTACTGTGTGTGTGTGTGTACGTGTGTGTGTGTGTGTGTACGTGTGTGTGTGTACGTGTGTGTGTGTGTACGTGTGTGTGTACGTGTGTGTGTGTGTGTGTGTGTGTGTGTGTGTGTGTGTGTGTGTGTGTGTGTGTGTGTGTGTGTGTGTGTGTGTGTACGTGTTTATTTACTTACTTACTTTATTCTTTTATATCGATGATAATGGAATAAGCACTCATGTGTTTTTTACATCCAGTCCCCGTGTGTATGCAGTTTGTAAATCTTGTCATCTGTTCCCACTGGAACACAATGGCCTACTCTTACGAAAAGCGGAACAGGATTTAGCGTGTGCGCAAGATGTTCTGCGTGCGTCCGTTCGCACACGGGGCCTCGGTTTATAGTCTCATCCGAAGGACATATATATGTCCATGTGTATGTGTATGTGTATGTGTGTGTGTGCGCGCGCGCGCGCGCGTGTGTGTGTGTGTGTGTGTGTGTGTCTGTGTGTGTGTGTGTGTGTGTGTGTGTGTGTCTGTCTGTCTGTCTGTCTGTCTGTCTGTCTGCACATGCACATGCATGCCTACATCAATCAGTTGGTGTTTGTGTTGTGCTCTGGAGTTCCTTCTTCATAACGCTCCACCACGAAATGAGTCGCTTAGCACACACTCCACTTTTCCGCTAGGAGCCATTAAAGACAGGTGGGGGTGAGGCTGTTGATTTTGAGATTTTGATGGATTACAAAACTGTAGCACTTATTCCACCTTGTGGTGAAATATCAAGGCATAATTCTGGTTCCTTTTGTCTTTAAACGTGCTTTGAAAATAGCGAAGCCCTCATTCTGACCACCTATTAGGATGCTAAACTTGTGAATTTCTCATTTTCACATTTCTTGCAGTGTATCATTTCAATTTGTCATAACTTTTGTCAGAATTGTTCGATTTTCAGTCTGTTTTTTGTGTTGTAAAGCCATTTCATTGCACATAATTATTAATAGCATGTCAATAACTAAAAATTGACCTCTCTGGTGCAGTGCGACTCCTTATGTGGTGGAGCGTCACCACTACGTTCATTATCTTCATTGCCTACTTAAGACACTTTTAAATCTAACCTAAAGACACGCTTATTTCAAACCCAAGATTTTTCTCCCTCTGTTTCCATCTCTTATCCGTCCTTGCCTTCAACATCTACCTGCCAAAGTGTATAACCTTTATAGGTGCGGACGCGCACACGTGTATGTGTGTGTGTGTGTGTGTGTGTGTGTGTGTGTGTGTGTGTGTGTGTGTGTGTGTGTGTGTGTGTGTGTGTGTGTGTGTGTGTGTGTGTGTGTGTGTGTGTGTGTGTGCGTGCGTGCGTGTGTGTTGTTGTTGCTTCGATTTTACGTCTGTTCACTCAAAGTGATATTAGACGATGGGAAGGGAAGGGGAGGGTCTAGTGTGTTGATGGATGTGTGCAGTAAAATGGGTGTCTTTTTCTTAATAAAGTATACAGTACATAAATTTGGGCTAAACAGTGATAACAACAAGTAAATACATAACAATTGCTAGTATGATTTAAAACTATAACAAATTTCCTAAAGAACTATTCATTAAAGATTTTGTTATACGAAATGCCAAAGTCAGATTTTTAAAAATTTTATCCAAGGATTTTTCCGAGAAAGAAGGTAAGAATGGTTTTAGACACTTACATTCAAAAATTATGTGACTGTTTGTGATTTTCTCACCGCACAAACATTTTGTATTTTTGCTATATTTAGTGATGAACGCATTCAGTTTTATCCGAAAAAATAAAGACCTAACCTTTCTTGCCGTGAAAACACTTGTATTGATCTCATAGCGATCGATAACCTTTAAATCAGGGACAGTGTATGAAGACCTTTCTGATATGGGTTCCTTTGAATAATAAGCCTTTTTGGCCCTGCTCCACGATGCCTCTTCTAGTAAGTGATAGCCTTCTTGTAAAGATAATGGAACGTGTGTGTGTGTGTGTGTGTGTGTGTGTGTGTGTGTGTGTGTACGTGTGTGTGTGTGCGTGTGCGTGTGCGTGTGTGTGTGTGCGTGTGTGTGTGTGTGTGTGTGTGTGTGTGTGTGTACGTGTGTGTGTGTGTGTGTGCGTGTGCGTGTGCGTGTGTGTGTGTTGTGTGGTGTGTGTGTGTGTGTGTGTGTGTGCGTGTGTGTGTGTGTGTGTGTGTGGTGGTGTGTGGTGTGTGTGTGTGTGTGTGTGTGTGTGTGTTACGTGTGCGTGCGTGTGCGTGTGTGTGTGTGTGTGTACATTCGAATTATAGATGGTTTTTCTCTTCCTTTTTTGAAGTAATGAGATTGAACGTGAATTTGCAATTTTAAAAAATGGAGTAGTAGAATTGTGTAGAAAAGGCGTTGAGTAGGATTTTTTTTCCTTTTCTTTTTCTTTTTTTTCTTTTTTAAAAAATTTCATCAAATGTGAAAAACAAAAAGAAAGGGGGTGATGTAATTGCCATTGATATTTTATTAATTTTATCTTACTGGATAAAACGTGCCTGTGTGGCTTGTTTACCTTTTTTTAAAAGAATGAGATCAAATGTAAACGGCCAAGAAAAATGTAGCAATGGTGTATAATAGTGTTGAAAGTGT
>CM060343.1:47500-57500 GCA_030674155.1 Stramonita haemastoma
CCGGGCACACATTGGCCTTCTCTTACGAAAAGCATTGTCATGTTTTTTTGTTTTTTTTTTCATTTTGCTGAACGTTTTGTTTTCAGGTGCAATTCAGTCAGTCAGTCAGTCATTGCTTCATTCATTCATTCATTCATTCTTTTATTTCCAGGATAATTGAATAAGTACTCGTGTGCTTTTTTTTTTTTTACATCCAGTCCCTGTGTGTATGCAGTTTTGTCAATTTTGTCATTTCTTCACACCGGCACACCATAACCTACTCTTCCGAAAAGCGGAATGGGTTTTAACGTGTGCACAAGATGTTCTGCGTCATCATGTCAAGCTCTGAGCATTATGTATCTTGTATTCTCCAAGAAAAAGGGGTGAAAAAAAACCCATCTGAAGTCGACATATGTCTGTCCTTAACTGAGGCTTTCGGGTGAGACCAGGACAATATCGCACCGTATGCAGGCTCATCCCATACCATCTCCCATGTGTGTAGCGCCGGACTTGTGGCGACACCGCAGCCCTCAAGAGCTGAGAAAGCTACTTTGTCGCAAGGAAATTGGTACAGTGTACGCACCGAAAACCAATCAGTTCGCACAATAATAATGACAATATACAGCAATAAGATGCTTCACGGGAAACTGCAGGGTCCCCGGCACATGCGTGCAAACAAACAAACGCACTGACAAACACTAGCGCGCGCGCGCGTGTGCGCACGCATACCCAACCCCTGCAAAAAAGATGCGGTTTGGGGCAAAGACGGGACCCAAAGAGCCGTTTTCAGGCCCGTCCTGCCCCGACTTTTGCACGGTTACAGACCCCAAGGCACCAGGACAATATGGCACTGTATGCATACTCCCTCTCTTTACCATCTTCCACGTGTGTGGCGCCGGACTTGTGGCGACACCGCAGCCTTCAAGAGCTGAGAAAGCTAGTTTGTCGCAAGGATATCTAGTACAGTGTATACACCGAAAACCAAGCAGGGCGCACAATAATAATGACAGTGCGGGGTTGTTTTTTTTCGTATGTGTAGGGTTGTTTTTTTCTTTATTTATCAATATGATCATAAATCATTACTCTAATTCTTCCATTTGCTGTTTGTGGTCTCCCCCTTCCTCCTTGATCCCCCCTCTCCATCCTTCCCGTCCCCTCCCCTTTACTGCTTTTGTTTATTTTGTCTTTGGGTTTTTTGTTGTCTTTGTTTGTTTGCTTGTTTTTTGTTTATTTGTATAGTTGTTAATGCTTATGTTTCCTCTCAGTGGAGATGGGTATTATCATAATGGTATTGTTGCGTTTGTTGTTGTTTTTCTTTTCTTCCTTCTAATATATAATGTATGAACTGAAGTATGCAGATACCGTAATCTGACATAAATTGCTTATTGACTTTCATTGATTCTTTTCTTGAAGTCTTAAATAATGGTATCAGTAACATTGTAACTGTGTGAGTGTGTGTGTGGACACACACACACACACACACACACACACACACCACACACACACACACACACACCACACACACACACACACACACACACATACACACACAACACACACACACCACCACACACACACACACACACACCACACACACACACACACACACACACACACACACACAGACTTTTGTGTTTTTTTGTGTGTGTTTATTTTTTTCAGTGTTAGTGTTGTTGCTTGTATTTTCTATAGGCATATTGTATTTTTGAGGCTGTTGAAATCATGTTGGTTAATTAATGTTGGTGAAATGTTTTTCTCTGCTTTTTAAAAATTTCTCATTTTTTTATTTTTATTTTCTTGATATTTTGTTTTTGTTTTTTTTCCTTAGATAGATGGCTTGATGAAAAAAAGCAAATCGATGCTTACTCAATGTACCATCTGAAAATAAATTTTGACTTGACTTGACTTGACTTGACACACACACACAGACACAGACACACATACACAAACACACACACACTCATTCACACACAAACACACACGTCTAATATTACAATTTGTGAAAAGACGTTAAAAGAAATTGAACAAACACACACATTTTATTTATATATATATATATTATATATATATATATATATATATTATATATATATATATATATATATATATATATAATATATATATATATATATATATATATATTATGTATCTATCTATCTATCTATCTATCTATCTATCTATCTATCTATCTATCTATCATCTATCTATCTATCTTTCTATCTATCTATCTATCTATCTATCTATCTATATATATATATATATATATATATATATATATATATATATATATATATATACTCACACACATCCAGCTATTAAGCAAGCATTCTCACTGCTCACTGTTTGCTAAAAAAAAAGAAGAAAACCTACAGTGGAAGGGAGACAACCTGCTGGCTGTTCTGTGGATCCTGATCATGTCTTGTACTGTGAACAGCTGTGAAGTGTTATTCTGGCTGTTGTTGTTACTGTTGCCATTGTTGTTGTTGTTGTGTTTGATATACCAGCAACAAGTCTGGCGGTAAAATCTAACCAGTCACCTCCCCCTCTCCTCTCTCTCCCTGCCTCTCTAGTTGTGATAATGAACCTATTAATTAACCAGTTGACTGCCAGGAAAAACTCTGATGGAAGAGTCCTGCCAGTGCCGGAGGTTTTTTTACATTTCTGGGGTAGTAAATAACAAAAAATGCTGGCCTGAAACAATTCCAGAGAGAAAAAAGTGTTGTATGCTTTTTTTTAAAATGAAAAATGATTGAAAAAACTGAATGGCCATTGGATCTTAAGAACATTGATTTTCTAACCTTACTTAGCATGCTTAATTAACTACAAAGTGTGTGCAAACCCATCTCTGCAGAACATCTTGCGCACACGTTAATTCCTGTTCCGCTTTTCGCAAGAGTAGGCCATCGTGTGCCGGTGGGAACAGATGACAATATTTACAAAACTGCATACTCACGGGAACCGGATGAAAAAAAGCACATGATTGCTTATTCTGTTATCATCGATATAAAAGAATAAAAGAAAGAAAAGAAAAGTGTGCTGCAGGTCACTGTGCCCCCCTCCCTCCTCCCTCCCTCCCTCCCTCAGTGTGTGCTGCAGGTCACTGCGCCCTCCCTCCCTCATGTGTGCTGCAGGTCACTGTGCCCCCCCTCCCTCCCTCCCTCCCTCAGTGTGCTGCAGGTCACTGTGCCCACCCTCCCTCCCTCCCTCAGTGTGCTGCAGGTCACTGTGCCCCCCTCCCACTCCCTCCCTCCCTCCCCTCAGTGTGCTGCAGGTCACTGTGCCCCCCCTCCCTCCTCCCTCCCTCCCTCAGTGTGCTGCAGGTCACTGTGCCCTCCCTCCCTCCTCCCTCCCTCAGTGTGCTGCAGGTCACTGCGCCCTCCCTCCCTCAGTGTGCTGCAGGTCACTGTGTCCCCCCCTCCTCTCCCTCCCTCCCTCAGTGTGCTGCAGGTCACTGTGCCCTCCCTCCCTCCCTCCCTCAGTGTGCTGCAGGTCACTGTGCTCTCCCTCCCTCCCTCAGTGTGCTGCAGGTCACTGTGCCCTCCCCCTCCCTCAGTGTGCTGCAGGTCACTGTGCCCTCCCTCCCTCCCTCAGTCAGGGCTGTTGTCATTCTGTAGCTAGTGGTTAAAGGGAAAGAACTGCAGTCAGTTTCTCTCACTGTCATTCTAGGATTACCTCCCTTAATAGAACTGCTCTGTTCAAGGAAAAAAATCAGTCTTCTCTTCAACTGATTGATCGGTTGATTGATTTGGTTGATGATTGGTTGATTGATTAGCTCTTTGGTTGGATGGTAAATTGATTGATGGTTGTATGATTGATTGATTGATGATTGATTGACTGATTCAATGTCTGATTGATTGCTTCATTCATTTATTCATTGGTTAGTTGATCAAATGATTGATTTGTTGGTTGGTTGACTGATTGACTGCAGGAATAAATGATTAATTGATTGGTTGGCTGGTTGCTTGGTTGCTTGTTGGTTGACTTATAAATTCATTGGTTAATAATCTTTGTGCCTAAGGGTTACAGACAAGCATTGGTTAATAATCTTTGTGCCTAAGGGTTACAGACAAGCATTGGTTAATAATCTTTGTGCCTAAGGGTTACAGACAAGCATTGGTTAATAATCTTTGTGCCTAAGGGTTACAGACAAGCATTGGTTAATAATCTTTGTGCCTAAGGGTTACAGACAAGCATTGGTTAATAATCTTTGTGCCTAAGGGTTACAGACAAGCATTGGTTAATAAGCTTTGTGCCTAAGGGTTACAGACAAGCATTGGTTAATAATCTTTGTGCCTAAGGGTTACAGAAAAGCATTGGTTAAAATCTTTGTGCCAAAGGGTTACGAAAGCTTTGGGTTTAAAAATCTTTTGCCTAAGGGTTAAGACAAGCGGGTTTAAATAAGCTTTGTCCCTAAGGGTTACAGACAAGATTGGTTAAAAATCTTTGTGCCTAAGGGTTACAGAAAGATGGTTAAAAATTCTTTGTGCCTAAGGGTTACAGACAAGCTTTGGTTAATAATCTTTGTGCCTAAGGGTTACGAAAGTTTTGGTTAATAAGTTTTGTGCCAAAGGGGTTACGACAAGCTTGGGTTTAAATAATCTTTGTGCCTAAGGGTTACGACAAGCTTTTGGTTAAAAATCTTTGTGCCTAAGGGTTACGAAAAGCGGGGTAATAATTTTGTGCCTAGGGTTACAGACAAGCTTTGGGTTTAAATAAGCTTTGTGGGCCAAAGGGGGTTACGGGGAAAGCTTTGGGTTTAATAATCTTTGGCAAAGGGTTCAGACAAGCTTGGTTAATAATTTTGTGCCTAGGGTTACAGAAAAGCTTTGGTTTAAAAATCTTTGTGCTAAGGGTTACAGACAAGCTTTGGGTTTAATAATCTTTGTGCCTAAGGGTTCAGACAAGCATTGGTTTTAAAGCTTTGTGTGGGGTTACAGAAAAAGCTTTGGGTTTAAATAATCTTTGTCCCAAAGGGTTACGACAAGTTGGGTTTAAAATAATCTTGTCCCTAAGGGTTACAGCAAGCATTGGTTAATAATCTTTGTGCCAAGGGTTACAGACAGCATTGGTTAATAATCTTTGTGCCAAAGGGTTACAGAAAGCATTGGTTAATAATCTTTTTGCAAAGGGTTACAGACAAGAGGGTTTAAATAATCTTTGTCCCTAAGGGTTACAGAAAAAGCATTGGTTTTTTAATCTTTGTCCCAAAGGGGTTTAAAAGACAAGCTGGTTAATAATCTTTGTGCCAAAGGGTTACGACAAGCATTGCTAATATCTTTGTGCCAAGGGTTAAGAAAAGCTTGGTTAATAATTTTTGGGCCCTAGGGTTACAGACAAGATTGGTTAAAAATCTTTGTGCCTAAGGGTTACAGACAAGCATTGGTTAAAAGTTTTGTGCCAAAGGGGTTTTACAGACAAGCTTTGGTTAATAATCTTTGTGCCAAAGGGTTACAACAAGCATTGGTTAATAATCTTTGTCCCCTAAGGGTTACAGAAAAGCTTTGGGGTTAATAATCTTTGTCCCAAGGGTTAAGACAAGCATTGTAATAATTTTGGCTAGGGTTACAGACAAGCTTTGACATATTTTTTCATCCGCCCTTGCCCTGGGTAGCGACTGTCCTTTACGACCACAGCAAAGATTTTAGAGGAGGAGAGGGAGAGACAGAGAATGGAAGGATGAGAGAGATGAGAGAGGTGCTATTTCAGTAAAAGATAAACGTAATATTTGTCAATCTAAACGGGCTAAAAATACCAAGTCAATAAAAGAAAAAACCCAAATGAATCAATAACAACACAAAAAAAAAAAACAGTTTGGGCAAAAATGCAAATTTTTTAAAATTACATAAAATAAGCCCCTTATGAGTATGTGTGGTTTTTGCATTTTTGTGTGTGTTTTGTGGTGTGTGTTTGTGGTTTTGTGTGTGGTTGTGTGTGTGTGTGTGTGTGGTGGTGGTGCGTGTTTTTCGGTGATGTGTGGGGTTGGTGTGTGTGTGTGTGGTTTGGGTGTGTGCACGTGCACGTGCCGTGCAGTGTGTGTTGCAGGTCTGTGGGTCTGTGGGTCTGGGGTCTGTGGGTCTGTGTGTGCATGCTTTGGGGGGCCCCCCATAATAATGAATAGTTTTTATTATAAATCAAAATCTAAAATTCCACAACCTGCCCCCCACCAGCCTTTAATGGCCCCTGGGGAAAAGGGGGTCAGGGGGGCAAAGCGCTTATTTCGTGGTGGAGGTCACATTTATTTATTTTTTATTTATTTTATTTTTTTATTTATTTATTTATTTATCTATTTATTTTTTATTTTTCCTTTATATCAAGATAATAAAATAACCCTCATGCACTTTTTACTCCCTTCCTTGTGTATGCAATTTTGTAAATTTTGTATTGTTTGAACAAAGCTATAAGATTTACTCTTTAGTTTCCCCCTTTTGATATAGTGGGTTCATAAAAGCTTTGTTTTTGAGCAAATCTTGTTTCAGTTAGGGGTACCCCTTTTCCGTTATAAGTTTTGTATTTTTTTGTGTAAGTGCCTTTTCTTAGGAGAAAAGTTTGGGGAAAATTTTTTACTTGTGTGCCCCTTTGCTTTTGATCTCAGAATTATACCCTTCCCTTTTTCTTTTTTAATTTCATTCAACTCTCTTTTTTTTTGCTGTAAAGTGTGTGTATCCGCTCATTTGTGGTGAATACTCTCGAGTTCTGTAATGTCCCTTTCTAATTCTTTTTTAGTGTTTTGTCTCTCTTTTTTTCTTTTTAATCTAAATGGATTGTTGCGCTCTGTTTCCATTAGGAGAACGTCAAGAAACATGGTCAGGTATCGTGAATTTGAATGTGGCTGTTAGGGATACAGTAATTTATTTTTTCTAAGGTAGGTGCATATTGTCTTTGGTTTTCAAAACGTTTTTTTACAAGTTTTGTATATTGCTGATTCTTAAAAGTGTGCATTAAAATTTTCCAAAAAAACAAAAGGTGGAAAAATCGATTTGTTTTTATTTTTTCATTTTCTGAATAAGATAAGTGGCAAAAAAATCGTATCACATTTTCCAAGTGAAAACAATCGTTAAAAAAGAAAAGGGAAAAATGTCAAAAAAAAAAAAATGTTGTTTGTTTTCCCCCCAGTACACAATGGCCCACTTTTTGGGAAAAAGTGGGAAAGGCTTAAGGGGTGCACGGATATTTGCAGAGTGGGTTTGCACAATTTTTTTAGTAATTAAGCTGCTGAAGCAGCTGTGAATGTGTGTGCCTGTTGTTATCAGGGGAATTGAGGTCCAGGGGGTAAATATATATATATACATATATATTTAATATATAAGAGAGAGGAGAGAGAGAGAGAGAGGAGCGAAGAGAGGGGAGAGAGAGGAGAGAGAGAGATAAGGGTTTGAGAGGAGAGAGATAGTAATAGTAGATAGATAGAAGATAGATAGTGTTGATAGATAGATAGATAGATGATAGATAGTAGATAGATGGAAGTAATAGTGATAATATATTATATATAATATATATATATATTTATATTATATATATGCTGTTTGTTTTTGTTGTGGGGTGTGTGTGAGAGAGAGAGAGAGAGAGGAGAGAGAGAGAGAGAGAGAAGGGGAGGAGAGAGAGAGAGAGGAGAGGGGAGAGGGGGGAGGGGGGAGAAAGGAGAGGGGAGAAGGGGAGGAGAGAGGGGAGGGAAGGAAGGCAAGCAAGGCAAGGGAAAGTTTTTATTCGAGGATAATGATTTAAACACTTGTGCTTTTTTACACCATCCCGCCCTTTAGGGATACTCAATTGAAAAGATAATAAACAATAAACTTTAGCTTTCCAAAAACAACAAGAATAAGGACACTTATATGATAAGGTAATAAAAAATGCACTCGATCAGAAGACAAAAATCAGAAGTCACAAAAAAAATTTTTGTTTGGGGAAAAATAGAAAAGTGTTGATTGGTAAGGAGCAAACAAGAAAAATAGGTAAATAAACAACTGAAAACATCAATCCCCCCCACCATCTGTCAAGTTATACTGGGGAAA
The DNA here is from genome assembly GCA_030674155.1 of Stramonita haemastoma. Lineage (NCBI taxonomy): Eukaryota > Metazoa > Mollusca > Gastropoda > Neogastropoda > Muricidae > Stramonita > Stramonita haemastoma. Next base: position 55,489 of record CM060343.1, read on the forward strand.
TAAATATACATTTGGATAAAAGGGGGAAAAAATTAAAAAAATATCGTTATTGGAGGGGGGGGGGGTAGAGATACTTCATTAAAATGTAAAAAAAATATTTTTTTTTAAAGAAAAAAAGAAAAAAAAAATTACATAAAAATCCCAGAGTTTCAAGAGGAGAGAGAGAGAGAGGAAGAGGAGAGAGAGGGGAGAGAGAGAGGAGAGGAGGAGATGAGAGAGAGGAGAGAGGAAGGAAGGGAGGAGAGAGAGGAGAGGCAAGGCAAGGCCCAAGGCAAAGGGAAAGGGAAAGGGAGGCAAAATTCCTCCCCTCGAGGACAAAGAGAAGCATCGTGTGCCCCTTTCACATCCAGTCCCCGCTCCCCCCCGGGGAAAATTCTGATAAAAAAACAGCCCCAACCAATATCCCCCTCCAATCCTTTCCATCAATTTGTGTTGTTTGTTATTGTGGTGTGTGTGTGTGTGTGTGTGTGTGTTGTGTGTGTGTGTGTGTGTGTGTGTGTGTGTGTGTGTGTGTGTGTGTGTGTGTGTGTGTGTGTGTGTGTGTGTGTGTGTGTGTGTGTGTGTGTGTGTGTGTGTGTGTGTGTGTGTGTGTGTGTGTGTGTTGTGTGTGTGTGTGTGTGTGTGTGTGTGTTGTGTGTGTGTGTTGTTGTGTGTGTGTGTGGTGTGTGTGTGTGTGTGTGTGTGTGTGTGTGTGTGTGTGTGTGTGTGTGTGTGTGTGGTTGTGTGTGTGTGTGTGTGTGTGTGTGTGTGTGTGTGTCTGTGTGTGTGTCTGTGTGTGTGACGTTTGAGTGCATTCTTTTTTGCTTTTTTTTTTCTTACAGATAGATATCATTTGTAAAGGTTGCCCTAACCATGTTGTAGTTAAATATTATTGATGAATTATGTTTGATCCTAAATGGATGGTTTCATGAAAAAAAAGCAAATCAATGCTTATTTAATTTACCCATTGGAAAGAAAATTTGACTTTGACTTTGACTTTGACATGTGAACAGTTGTTTTGATGTTGTGGGGGCAAAATACATACACCAGTGCAGTGCACACCACATAATTAGAGACCTACCCGAAAACAAGTCACCAGCGGCTATTAGTGTGTGTTTAGTTTCAAAACAGCTGTCATTTAGGCTCATCAATATAAGAATATCCAGAGAAAGAGAGGCAAGGCAAGGCAAGGCAAGGCAAGGCAAGGCAAGGCAAGGCAAGGCAAGGCAAATTCTTTTATTCGAGGATAATAGATAAGTACTCGTGTGCTTTTTTACATCCAGTCCCCGCCCTTTTCAGGGATAACATCAAGATAAAAAGATAACCTCAATTAAACAAGAACAATTATAATGATCCAAATACCCAAAGAGCAAGAAACCATAAGTATCAAACAACAGGTAAGATATAAGACAGAGATACAATAAGAAGGTAACGATATGAAAAGGCACTCATTCAGAAACGAATATAAGAAGTAAGAATCAATGATGATTTTGATTTGAATAATAAAAAGGCGCAATAATTAAAGAGTAAACATGAGAAAATGATAGGTTAAATGACTTAAAACATCAATCCACCACCATCTGTCATCAAGATAAGTTATAAAAAACAGAACATTTTGAAAAAAGGAGAGAAGGAAAAAAAAAATATTAAAAAAATAAAAAAGAAGAAAAAGAAAACAACCACAAAAAACAAAAAAAAAAAAAAACAAACAACAACAACAACAACAACAAAATCAAGCTAACAGACACACCCTCGAGCGTGCACACACACACACACACACACACACACACACACACACACACACACACACACACACACACACACACACACCACACACACACACACACACAACCACACACAAAAAGGAAGGAAATTAATGTGATTGTTTTTCCTTTCTGCTTCGAATCCATTGCTTTGTAATGTATTGTTTTTCTTTGTATGCACCGTACTTGTTTTGGAGGAGGGAATTGATATAGGTTTGTATGTGTGTGTGTAAAACGATTTTTAAGGAATCATGCATTATTTTCCTTGTG
>CM060343.1:70000-71806 GCA_030674155.1 Stramonita haemastoma
AGCGAAAAATCAGCTACAATCAGCAACATCTCCTAGCCCTCACCCCCCAAAACCAAACAAAAATAAACAACAGTAGGAATACAAATACCGAGTACAAGAAAAATACTATCCCCCCCCCAAAAAAAAAAAAAAAAAAAAAAAAAAAAAAAAAACCTCACAAACATGACAAAAAAAAAACAAAAAAAAATCCGATTAGAGCATCTTTAGAGTCCAAAGCAATCACAATAACAAACCAACTGGACTATGAATCAACGATCTAAAAAAGTCATACATAAGTGATAGATTGTTAAAGATAGCTGATGGAGAATTTACCATCAAAACGGGAATATGCCCTTTTAAGCTGCTGCATGTTAGTACATGATCTACTGTTATATTATTACCGCATATGCAAAAAACAATTTCCAACATATTTTGTCTTAAAGCAATTCAATTTCCATCTACAAGCTAAGGAAACAATCTGCTTTGAACAATATACATCACGTTCTCGTGTTTTAACAAAAGACTCAAATTTATGTAGTTCTTTGTGAGCACCTAGACACCCGAGCCTCATTTCCTCGCACTGAAATAACTTTTCTTGTGATTTTATTACAATATGATAACACTCTTGAAGTGAAAATGGGAGTACTAAATGTGACACCTCCAATGAACCCTTTGCTCCTTTCTTTGCTAGGATGTCCACTTTTTCATTGTAGTAAAAACCACTGTGGGATGGAATCCAACAGAAGGTTAGTTCCGAGCCCTTTAAAGATAAAACATGAATTAAATGACAGATTTCAATAACGATTTCAGATCTAACTTTTGTTTGCAAAGAACTAATGGCATGAATTACAGATTTAGAATCTACACAAAACAGAATCTGAAAGATTATTTTAGGAAAACTAACTAGAAAATTTAGGGCCATCAATATTGCGATTAGTTCCGCTGTAAATATCGAGATATCTTTTCCAAGATGAAATTGGTTTTCAGTTTTTAGATCTGGTATAATATAAGCAGCACCAGCGTTATTGTTTAATACTGAACCGTCTGTGAACACTTTTAAGTGATTGGGATAATTGTCTTCCAAATGAATTTTGGCATGAGAAGACACTAAATTGATATTGTCTTTTTTCGCTAGATCAATATAATTGATGTCAAACTTTGCTCTGTTGAGTTCCCAGAATGGAACTGGGGGCACTACATCCGCTGTGCTATATTACTTGTTGGATTCAACCCAGACTTTGTAAAAATGTCTGATGTGTATGTTCTCAATGTGATATGTGATGATATAGATCTTGCTCTCTTTGGAAAATGGTTATCCGACTTAAGATTAATGACTGATTCCAAATCGTTTTGAACAGTCAGACTTCTCAAAACAAATTTACTGCAAGCAACACTCCTATAATCTTCCAAAGGTAAAACCCCTGAGGCACTGTATGTTTTTAAACATGAAGCGTGGATAGGTAGGCCAAGAGCAAGTTTATATGCCCTGCAGTCTATGCTTTGGAGTTTTTTCAAAAGATATTTTGGGGCACCAAAAAATACTTCCTGGGCAAAGGTTAATTTTGAACGAATTAGCGATGTTGAAAGATGCAACAAGGTGAAAATATCTTGGCCCCAAGGCTGGTTACTGACAATTTTCAAAATGCTTAAGCTTTTTCTTGCTTTAGTTAAAATGTATTCAATATGTTTATGCCATGTTAATTTTGATGTTAGAAAAACTCCAAGGAATTTAACTACTTGTTTATATTGTAAAATTCCACCGTTTATTTTAAAACTAGGCATTTCAATTGGTGTGTGTGTGTGTGTGTGTGTGTGTGTGTGTGTGTG
>CM060343.1:71906-74406 GCA_030674155.1 Stramonita haemastoma
TCACACCATTAAACCAACCAACCAGTTCAACTCCAACATTTCCCATTTGTGACGCTCCACCACATAAGGAGTCGCATTGCACTAGAGGTCATTTTTTAGTTATTGACATGCTGTTAATTTGCAATGAAATGGCTATAGAATACAAAAAACAGATTGAAAATCGGACAATTCTGTCAAAACTTATTACAACTTGAAGTGACAGAGTGCAGGAAATGACAAAACAAGAAATGGACAAGTTTAGAATCGTAATAAATGGTCAGAATGATGGCTTGGGCATTTTTTAAGCACGTTTAGAAGCAAAAGAATACAAAATTACGACTCGGTATTTCATTACAAGGTAGAATAAGGGCTATAGTTTTATAATCAATCAGAATAAGGGCTATAGTTTTATAATCAATCAGAATGAGGGCTATAGTTTTATAATCAATCAGAATGAGGGCTATAGTTTTATAATCAATCGAAATCTGATAATGGCCAACTTGACCCCATCTACCTTAAATGGCTACTAGCGGAAAAGTGGGTTATAATTATGCTAAGCGACTCATTTCGTGGTGGAGCGTCACATTTTCTATCTTTTGATCAGAGAAAATGGCCATAGATAAAGCCTTCACCGGGCTGAGGAGGCTCCTTGTGTTTCCAGTCACTCAGTCAGTCAGTCACTCCAGAGCTGCTCCAGCAGGCAAGGCTCCACTAGGCCCCAGTCCCTTCCCACAATGACTGGCACCCAGTTAACAGCGCTGATTGGATTAGACGATCCTATTTCCGCTTCCTTTTCTCTCTTAAGGCTACCCAGATAAGGCCACCCCAACCCCCTCTACCCACACACACACCCCCCTTCCATCCACCCCCACCCCCCTGCCACCTCCATCCCCCTCCATCCCCCCTCCACCCCCCCCCCTACCTCCCACTTCCCTTAAGGGCAGAAAACCTGCAGAGAAAATGAAGGGAGGTAACTGTGGGTCTGGTCTGTCCCTCCGCTTTTTCTGGGGATCTGTCTGTCAGTTGGGTAAAGATTGTCTCGCTCACCTTTGACCTCTATGTGGATTCCAGCCTGTTTGGTCTATGGGTATTTTTTTACCAGATTTTTGTTTGTCCGAGGTTTTAGCATTGCTGCCTCTGTTGTTGTTTTTTAAATGGTGTTGGCTGTGTGGATAGACGCTACACAACACATGCAGCGCCCCACTAACCAATCTGTCTTGAGCGCAGTGCAAGTGTAATGGGGACAGGATAGCTCAGTGGTCACAGCATTCACTTTCCCCAAGATCGAGTTCAACAGAAAATTGAAGACCATTTGGAAGAGCAGGAACATCTCGCTCAGCTCAAAGATCAGGCTGATGCGCACTCTGGTCATCTCAATATTCCTGTTTGCTTGTGAGTCATGGACCCACACAGCGGATCTGGAGAGGAGAATACAGGCCACAGAGATGAGATGCTTTCGCAATCTCCTTGGCATCTCTTACAAAGAACACATTACTAACGAGGAAGTGAAAATCAGAATCGGTCAAGCCATCGGGCCCTTTGAAGATCTCCTGACCACAGTCAAAAAACACAAACTGAAGTGGTATGGGCACGTCGCAAGATCAACAGGGCTTGCCAAGACGATTCTGCAAGGAACTGTGCAAGGCGGGAGAAGGAGAGGCAGGCAGAGAAAGAGATGGGAGGACAACATCCGAGAGTGGACGGGCATCAGGCTGAGTGACACCCTGAGAAAGGTCGAGGACAGAGCGAAATGGAGAGAGCTGGTTGCGAGGTCTTCCGTGGCGCCCCTACGGTCTGAACGGACTATGGGATAGAAGAAGAAGAAGAAGAAGAAGAAGAAGAAGAAGAAGAAGAAGAAGAAGAAGAAGAAATTGCGAAGAATTGCGAAGAATTGCGAAGAATTGCGAAGAAGAAGAAGAAGAAGAAGAAGAAGAAGAAGAAGAAGAAGAAGAAGAAGAGTTCATCAGCTTTGAGCGTGGCTACCAAAGTGAATGGGTGACCATTCATGCACTTGGCTTTATTGCTTGGCTATCTCTCTCTCTCTCTCTCTCTCTCCTCTCTCTCCTCTCTCTCTCTCTCTCTCTCTCTCTCTCTCTCCTCTCTCTCTCTCTCGGCAGTGACACATCACTTTCCATTCCCAGAATAGAATGTTTTAACTCATTGACCCCGTTAACAACGGAGTTACCGCCTTTGTCTTCTCATTTTTCTTTCTGCATTACACTTGATAGGGGGCGGGATAGCTCAGTGGTCACAGCGATGGCTTTCCCCAAGTAAAGTAAAGCAGCATCAAGCATGGTTACCAGTTGGATGGGTGACTGTTTGAGTGCCTTGGCTTCAGTACAGTCCCCCAGTTCGCCCAGGTGTCAATGAGTACCTGCCCTCTTTAGGGTCAGGGAAGGTAAAGCAGCGAGGGAGAGGAGATGGGCGCCGCCCTCGATATCCTGGCCCCTAGAGAAGCTGAGGTCTCTGATGCCTCGCTCCCTAGATTATGGGACACCTTTACCCTTTTTTAACCTTTTAG
>CM060343.1:79406-86906 GCA_030674155.1 Stramonita haemastoma
TTTGTGTTTCTAAGTCGTAATGATTAAGTTCAGATTTTTTAAAAAGGTCTGATACATAAGTGCCAATAGGCGTTAAACACGAAATATGTCTGGCTCTTTTCGGAAAATTCGTTTCAGCTTGAACTTGTAACTCACTAGAAACAAAATTTTCATTTGCTGTGCTCCGTAACACATATTTGGCACATGAAAGTTGTCGGTATTCAGCTAAGGGAAGTTCCCCAATTTCGTTATAAGTTCCTATGGTGGATGCATGGAATGGCACACCAAGTGCAAGTTTGTATGCCTTACTGTCTATACTTTGGAGTTTTTTAAGTAAATAATTGGGAGCACTAAAAAAGACTTCTTGTCCATAAGACAGTTTGGAACGTACAAGTGACGTAGATAAGCATTTTAGAGTGAAGATATCTTGTCCCCATGACTGTCTACTAACCATTTTAAGGAAATTGATACATTTTCTTGCTTTTGTTAAAATGTATCCAATGTGAGCATTCCAGGTTAACTTTGATGTTAGTAAAATACCTAAAAATTTTACAGTATTTGTGTACTGAATTGTTTCCCCTCCAATCATAAACTGTGGTAGTGTATCTGGATCACTGCCATTGTTAAAAAGCATAATGTGTGTTTTTTCTGTGGATAATGTCAGACCATTTTCAAAAATATATTTATATAAATGATCTAGCTCTTTTTGATATATCTTTCTAGTATAATTAATCATCCTCTTTGTTGTACTGCGCTTCATAGTAACATTTATCCATATACATATATCATCAGCATATTGTACTAAGATTACATCTTTAGATAGTTTTGTTGGTAAGTCATGTAACAGTATATTAAATAGAAAAGGGGCTATAACAGAACCCTGTGGTAAACCCATGTGCAGTGACCTAGTGTGTGAATACGTATTCCCTACTCTTACTTGTATACTTCTGTTACGTAAAAAACTTTTGATATAATGATAGAGATGCCCGGAAAAGCCAATAGTCTTTAATTTATGCAGCAATTTAGCGTGCCAAACTTGATCGTAGGCTTTCCTGACATCAAAAAATGTTGCAAGTACATTTTTTCTTCTGGCAAACTGTTGCTTGATTTGTGTTGTTAGCTTAACTAGATTGTCAATAGCAGATCTGCCTTTTTGAAAGCCAGCTTGATTTACAGGAACTACTTTATTTTTTTGACAATAATATACAAGCCTCTTTAGAATTATTCTCTCCATAAGCTTACCTGTGTTAGAAGTCAGGGCTATGGGTCTGTAACTACTTTTATCAGTTTTAGGCTTTCCTTGCTTATGAATGGGAACAATGATAGACTGCTTCCAGTTTATTGGCATACTACCTTCCGTCCAACACCTTTGAAAAAGTTTATGCAACAGAATAATGAATTTTTCCGGTAGCTGTTTAAGCATATCATTGGATATGGCATCTAAACCAACAGAAGTTTTCTTTCTAGGAAGAGAAAATAATACATCTTTTACTTCATTGATTGCTATTGGGGCATTAATATATTCAGTATTATTAGAAACTGGGTCTTCATATTCTATTTTGTTCTCTTCAGCTTTTCTGTATTTACTGCTTTTAAGTGAGAGACCTTCAATACGCATGGACTCTGAAAACATATCTGCAAAAGCCTCCGCCTTTTCTGCATTGGAGGGAAATTCATTGTTTTTAAATTTAACTGGGCAATTTGGTAAAGTCACACCTTTTCTCATTTCATGAAATTTTTTCCATACTTTTTTAAGATCTGTATGACTTGATATTTCACTGGAACAAAATGATGACCAAAATTGTCGTTTTGCCTGAGCTATAACCATATTGCTGTAATTTTTGGCCTGCTTCTGTTTTTCATGGTTTTCTAATGTCTTATTTTTTAGATATGTTTTGAACATCAAACGTTTATTTGTCACCGCTTCCTCGCAAGCAGGTGTCCACCAAACATTCCCTGAACACTTCCTTGATTTTAGTGATTTAATAGTGGGGATAGATTGGTAAGCAGCTTGAATAATGGCATTAGTAAAGGTGGAATAAAATTGGTCTATATTATCAGAGTCCAAGCAATTTACATCATATGCTGTAAGGAAGCTTTTAAACTTTTCCCAATTAGCCTCTTTATAGTTAAATTTTGGTAGTATGTCTTTTTCAGTGTCACAAAGAGTTGGCATTTCATTAAAAGTAATAACAATAGGTAGGTGATCACTCCCCAGAGTATCTCCATTTGTTACCCACGTACATTCAGGAGCAAGAGCAGAAGATACAAAAGACAGATCCAATGCTGATGCTCTGTGGGTAGAGATGTCAGGTATCCTTGTCACACTACCATCATTTAGAAGGCACAGACAAGAGTCCGTTATATTTTCTATAAAACGATTGCAGGAAACAGATGTACTTCCTTTATCCCAGAAAGACGCGTGGGCATTGAAATCTCCTGCTACCAGCCACTTCTGATTATCTTGTACAGAGTGCAGCCATTCTGTATTAAAGTCATTAACTCCCTTTGGTAAATACAGGGATACAATATTCATGACTAAATCATTTGTAAACTTTACACGTGCTGCGCAAGAATATGAATCTGGAATGTTATTAGGCATTGGTGAACAACATACATTATAGTCTACCCCTTCTTGAATGTATATTGCTGTATTGATTTTACTCACAGCATCCACATGTTCATGTACAGGTGGATAGTAGTAGCCTTGAAGTTTAGGCAGCTTACATTTCTTTACATTGAGAGACTGTAACACAAGAGGGTTGATAATTATTATTAGAAAGATGTTGAACTAAATATGGCAGATTAGTGGATATGGATCTGGCATTCCACTGCATGATTTTCAGCATTTGTGAATTTTTTTGAGGCATTATATGATTATAAACCAAAATGCCTTATCAACAAGTGAATAATTTTAAAATATTAATAAATTGGTACCAAGTTAAAAAGAGTGCAAGTAAACCAATAATACAATGTCAATTATGTCATTTAAAGCACACCACAGAAAGATAATAGATGAACAAAATAAATGAACAAATAAATAAAAACAGAACTACAACAACAACAAAAAAGTTCTTTATCTGGTGAGCAGCTGCTGTTAGCAAGATTACAGTGTCTGTTGTCTGTACTGCAGCTGGTGCAACGCATCGATGTACAAAATGTCACCATTCAAAGGGATTTTTAAACATACGGACATTATTCTGCCGGGCATGTTGCCTCCAGGGGGGACAGTCCTGCTGGTAGACGTATTGTCGCTGGCTGTATCCTGGCTGTTGCTGGCAGTCGTCAAAGGCGTAGGGTGGTGGTCGGTACTGGTTCATGCCTCGAAACTTCCTTCTTTGTTTCCTCTTTGGTGTTTCCCAAAACAAAGCATGAATGTGCCTGCCAATGTTTCTTGCCAGAACACTAGAACCATGGACATTAGGATGAAGTGAATCTTTATAATGATGATGTGTATACATATTTTCATGTGAGACAAATGATACATTGCTTTGGTTATATAATTCAGAACATGTCATTGCATTGAAAAGTTCTCTTTTCATTTGAAGGCTGGGACTTTTCACAGGGGCAATTTTGCTTATCACAATTTTGGTATTGGGAAAAGAAGCTAGAACTTGTTTCACATTTTTAACTAGATGTTTGCTTGCTTCTTGGGGATCCGAATCTTTGAGATCATTCACCCCACAATGAACAACTACAGCATGCCGTTTTTTTTATATCATTGGTATTACTCATTATCAGAGGAATGTCACTGATGTGGTATGACTTTCTTTTCTCCACTGTAAACCCATAAGACTGTCCCAGACGTTTGCTATTAACGCCATTTAGAACAGAGTCTTGGAGAAGGATTACATTGGGGAGAGCAGAATTTTCTTCTGTGCTACAGGGTTTGACGTCAGGTGATTTTTGCGTCAGACCTTGCCGCCCTGTTGTGTCTGGTTCTTTTTTATTGTTGAGGGTTGGGCTAGGACACACTGACCTCTTTGCCTTTGGGCCTACTGGTAGCTGAGGTTCCTTAGGCCTAGATGAAGTCGGAGCCCGAGCCCTTTTCTTTTTCACTGCATCGGCGTAGGTGGCAGGCGGAGATGGGGATGCAGGTAGAAGTGGTTCCGTCTGCGTTCCTGTTGTCGCCCAGCCGGAATCTTCTCTTGGGGAGCCCCGTTTTTCGGTGATGCCGTTTGCAGCTAAGATGCGCGTCTGGGCATCAACGGTCCGTTCCAGTTTGGTTATCTTTTCTACCAGTTGCAGAATAGTTGTCTGTAGTTCTGCAATTGAAGAACTATTCTGCTGACAACCAAGATTGTTGTGGTTGCCACTGGTAACATTTTCCGCTGTAGATCTGGATGGGTTCGACTCGGAATTTTTGTTGCCGTTTGTCCTCGAGGAGGATGCTTTTTCGCTGCTGTCTTCGTCATGTTTGCATGTCGTCACATTTGTAGAAAAGCAAGATGTAGATCGAGTCCGTCTTGTCTTGGTCATTTTGTAGATTTTTGCGTTTGCACGCAGCGCTGGTTTTAGCCGCTGCTTGTTTTCGCCATGTTGATGTATGTATGTATGTATGTATGTATGCATGCATGCATGCTTGCATGCATGCATGCATGTATGTATCCATTCATCCATCCATCCATCCATCCATCCATCTATCTATCTATCTATCTATCTATCTATCTATCTATCTATCTATCTATCTATCTATCTATCTGTCTGTCTGTCTGTCTGTCTGTCTGTCTGTCTGTCTGTCTATCTATCTAACTAACTATCTATCTATCTAACTAACTAACTAACTAACTAACTAACTAACTAACTAACTGATTGTCTGTCTGTCTCTCTCTCTGTTAGCCTGCCTGCTTGTCTGTCTATCCATCTATCAATCTATCGATCGATCAACCTATCTATCCATCCATCTATCCATCTGTGTATCTAATTATCTATCTATCTATCTATCTATCTATCTATCTATCTATCTATCTGTCTGTCTGTCTATCTATTTATCTATTTATCTATCTATCTATCTATCTATCTATCTATCTATCTATTCATCTCTCTTTTTTATTTCTATTTCCTCTTCTGTTCTTTCTTGTTTTTCCTTCTCTCTGGTCTTTCTTTCTTTCTTTCTTCCTTTCTTCCTTTCTTTCTTCCTTTCTTCCTTTCTTTCTGTCTTCCTTTCTTCCTTTCTGCCTTTCTTCCTTTCTTTCTGTCTTTCTTTCTTCCTTTCTTCCTTTCTTTCTGTCTTTCTTTCTTCCTTTCTTCCTTTCTTCCTTTCTTTCTGTCTTCCTTTCTTCCTTTCTTCCTTTCTTTCCTTCTTCCTTTCTTCCTTTCTTCCTTTCTTTCTGTCTTCCTTTCTTCCTTTCTGTCTTTCTTCCTTTCTTTCTGTCTTTCTTTCTTCCTTTCTTCCTTTCTTCCTTTCTTTCTGTCTTCCTTTCTTCCTTTCTTCCTTTCTTTCCTTCTTCCTTTCTTCCTTTCTTCCTTTCTTTCTGTCTTCCTTTCTTCCTTTCTTCCTTTCTTCCTTTCTTTCTGTCTTTCTGTCTTCCTTTCTTTCTGTCTTTCTGTCTTTCTTTCTTTCTTCCTTTTCTTTCTGTCTTCCTGCCTACCTAACTGTCTGTTTGTTAATTAATGTGGCTAGTAGTCTATGCACTATTATTTCAATCAACATGTTCTTTCTTTCCATTTTTGTCTTACCTATTTCTTTTTTTGTCTGTCGTGTTGGGGTTTTTCTTTCTTTCCTTTATTTCCTCCTTCTTTTTTTGTTTGTCTTTTTGTTTTCTCCTGTGGGGGTGCCGAGGGCTCTTTAAGAATAAATCGCATCCCCACCTTCTGGAAATTCTGTGCAGGACACTTTCCTTTTCTCTCACTCTCTTTCTTTCTTTCTTTCTTTCTTTCTTTCTTTCTTTCTTTCTTTCTTTCTTTCTTTCTGTCTTTCTTTCCTCCTTCTTTCTTTCTTTCTTTCTTTCTTTCTTTCTTTCTTTCTGTCTGTCTTTCTTTCTGTCTGTCTTTCTTTCTTTCTTTCTGTCTTTCTTTCTTTCTGTCTTTCTTTCTTTCTTTCTTTCTGTCTGTCTTTTTCCTCCCCCTTTCCCTTATCTCCCTTGTGTATTTCCTGTCTGCCCAACCCTCTCTTTTGCTTTTTTTCTAATTATTTTTGTTTTGGGAAGCAAATCTGACCAACGGTTTTGTTTTTCTTTAATTGTGCTTTTTACATGACATTTTGCCTGTAACGTTTATTCATTTGTTATTAATTAATCTATTTATTATTGATTTATTTATTTTATTTATGTATATATAGATTAATGTGTTGTTGTTGTGGGGACCAGGCAGTGATTTTGTGAACATTGGGATGGGCACAGGATATCAGTGTGTGTAGTGTTTTGGGGTTTTTTGCCCACGTGACTTTTTTTCTCTCTTTTTTTGTACGTTGAAGCGTTTACTGTCCATGTTTTGCGCTTTTTTTTCTAATCCAGGGATGATAAATTAAGCGGAATGGCTGGTGTCATCAGTTAGGCCTTGTTTTATTGGCTGTAAGGGCGGGATAGCTCCATCAGTGGTCAGAGCGCTCGCTTTCCCCCAGTCAAGTTAAGCAGCGTCGAGCGTGGTTGCCAATTGGATGGGTGACCGTTTGCGCGCCTTGGCTACAATACAGTTCCTCCAGTTCACCCAGCTGTAAATGGGTACCTGCCCTCTTTAGGGTCAGGGAAGGTAAAGCAGCGAGGGAGAGGAGATGGGCGCCACTGCCCTCAACATGCTGGCCCCTAGAGAAGCTGAAGTCACTGATGCCTCGCTCCCCTACAACCACACACATTATTGGATACCATGGCTTTTACCTTTTTACCTTTTAAGGAGTGAAATGATTAAAGTGCTTGTCATTTAATGTTGTTGTTGTTGTTGTTGTTTTAATTTCTGTTTAGAGGCACTTTGTCATTTAATGTTGTTGTTTTTTCTGTTCAGATTAAGGGTGCTAAAAATTTGAAGGGATCGGTGGTCTAGGTGGTAACGCGCCTTGCCTAGAAAGCAAAAAGTCCGGGTCGGAGTGTGCGGTGGTTTGTACCCCGTTTGGACCCGAAACTTTTTCCCCATACATTAGACCCTGAGTGGTGGTCTGGGCGCTAGTCATTCGGATGAGACGATAAACCGAGGTCCCGTGTGTTACACATCACTATTTAGCGCACGTAAAAGAACCCAGAGGCCTTCATGCCATACCCTGTCAAAGGCCTTTTTGAAGTCTATAAAATTGTGGTACAAGTCTTTTTGGTATTGGAGATGTTTCTCTATCAGAATTCTCAGATTGAAAATTTGTTCCATTGTGCTGCATTTTGGTCTAAAGCCCGCTTGTTCTTCTGCCAGGAGTTTTTCCGCTTGGTTTTTCAGTCTGTTGAGGACTACCTGCAGCATGATCTTGCTAGGATGGCTTATGAGACTGATGGTTCTGTAGTTCTGGCATTGCTTGAGGTTTCCTTTCTTTGGTAGGGGTATTACAAGAGACTGTGTCCATTCTTTTGGCCATTCTTTGGTGTCGTGGATCTTCTGACA
>CM060343.1:96906-99406 GCA_030674155.1 Stramonita haemastoma
CGTCTTCTTTGCAATTCTTCTTCGCAATTCTTCTTCTTCTTCTTCGCAATTCTTCTTCGCAATTCTTCGCAATTCTTCTTCGCAATTCTTCGCAATTCTTCGCAATTCTTCGCAATTCTTCTTCTTCTTCTTCTTCTTCTTCTTCTTCTTCTTCTTCTTCTTCTTCTTCTTCTTCTTCTTCTCTTCTTCTTCTTCTTCTTCTTCTTCTTCTTCTTCCTTCTTCTTCTTCTTCTTCTTCTTCTTCTTCTTCTTCTTCGCAATTCTTCTTCTTCTTCCTTCTTCTTCTTCTTCTGCAATCTTCTTCTTCTTCGCAATTCTTCTTCTTCTTCTTTTCTTCTTCTTCTTCTTCCTTCTTCTTCTTCTTCTTCTTCTTCTTCTTCTCTTCTTCTTCTTCGCAATTCTTCTTCTTCTTCTTCTGCTTCTTCTTCTTCTTCTTCGCAATTCTTCTTCTTCTTCTTCGCAATTCTTCTTCTTCGCATTCTTCTTCTTCTTCTTCTTCTTCTTCTTCTTCTTCTTCTTCTTCGCTTCTTCTTCTTCTTCTTCGCAATTCTTCTTCGCTTCTTCTTCTTCCGCAATTCTTCTTCTTCTTCTTACTTCTTCTTCTTCTTCTTCCTTCTTCTTCTTCTTCTTCGCAATTCTTCTTCTTTCGCAATTCTTCTTCGCAATTCTTCTTCTTCTTCTTCTTCTTCTTCTCTTCTTCTTCTTCTTCTTCTTCTTCTTCTTCTTCTTTCTTCGCAATTCTTCTTCTTCTTCTTCTTCTTCTTCTTCTCTTCTTCTTCTTCTTCTTCTTCTTTTCTTCTTCGCAATTCTTCTTCTTCTTCTTCTTTTTCTTCTTCTTCTTCTTCGCAATTTCTTCTTCTTTTCGCAATTCTCTTCTTCTCTTCTTCTTCTTCTTCTTCTTCTTCTTCTTCTTCTTCTTCTTCTTCTCTCTTCTTCTTCTTCGCAATTCTTCTTCGCATTCTTCTTCGCAATTCTTCTTCTTCTTCTTCTTCTTCTTCTTCTTCTTCTTCTTCTTCTTCTTCTTCTTCCATTCTTCTCTTCTTCTTCGCAATTTCTTCTTCTTCTTTCTTCTTCTTCTTCTTCTTCTTCTTCTTCTTCTTCTTCTTCTTCTTCTTCTTCTCTTTTTCTTTTCTTTCTTCTTCTTCTTCTTCTTCTTCTTCTTCTTCTTCTTCTTCTTCTTTTCTTCTTCTTCTTCTTCTTCTTCCTCTCCTTTTTCTTTTTCTTTTTCTTCTCGCCCTCTCCCCTCTGGGAAGGTTCTGATGATAATATCTTTCGGCCAGAAAGGTAATTTCCTTTGCCTACAGTACTGTCCGCTTGATTGTAGCGTTGTCTGTCTGTCTGTCTGTCTGTCTGTCTGTCTGTCTGTCTGTCTGTCCGTCCGTCTGTCTGTCTGTCTGTCTGTCAGTCTGTCTGTCAGTCTGTATATCTGTCTTTCTATGTGTCTGTCTGTCTGTCTGTCTGTATATCTGTCTGTCTGTCTATCTGTCTGTCTGTCTGTCTATCTATCTGTCTATGTGTCTGTCTGTCCGTCTGTCTGTCTGTCAGTCTGTCTGTCTGTCTGTCTGTCTGTCTGTATATCTATCTGTCTATGTGTCTGTCTGTCTGTTTGTCTGTCCGTTCTATTCTATTCTATTCTTTTTTTCTATTCTTTTATATCGAGGATAATGGGATAAGCACTCATGTGCTTTTTTTCGTCCAGTCCCCGTGTGTATGCAGTTTTGTAAATTTTGTCATCTGTTCCCACCGGCACACGGTGGCCTACTCTTACGAAAAGCGGAACAGGATTTAACGTGTGCCCAAGATGTTCTGCGTGCGTTCACACACGGGGCTTCGGTTTATAGTCTCATCCGAAGGACTTTTGGTGGAGAGTGGAGTCAGCACTGATGTTAACACCAGGAGAAAAATGCCCCCGAACGGGAATCGAACCCGGGTCGTCAAATTGCGAGCGCAATGTTCTGACCACTAGACTATCCCGTCCCTCTCCCTCCGTCCGTCTGTCTGTCTGTCTGTTTGTCTATCTGTCTGTTTGTCTGTCTATCTGTCTGTCTCTCTGTCTGACTGTCTGTCTGTCTGTCTATCTATCTGTCTGTCTGTCAGTCCGTCTGTCTGTCTGTCTGTCTGTCTGACTGTCTGTCTGTCTATCTGTCTGTCTATCTGTCTATCTGTCTGTCCGTCCATCGGTCTGTCTGTCTATCTGTCTTATCATTTGATTGTCTTCCCCTCTCGACCCCCCCCCCTACCACCACCTACCCTTTCCTTGTCTTAATTGTTTCTCTCTCTCTCTCTCTCTCTCTCTCTCTCTCTCTCTCTCTCTCTCTCTCTCTCTCTCTCTCTCTCTCTCTCTTCTCTCTCCTCTCTCTCTCTCTCTCTCTCTCTCTCTCTCTCTCTCTCTCTCTCTCTCGTGTCTCTCTGTCTCTGTCTGTCTCTGTCTGTCTCTGTCTGTCTCTGTCTGTCTCTGTCTCTCTCTCTCTCTCTCTCTCTCTCTCTCTCTCTCTCTCTC
>CM060343.1:104406-106906 GCA_030674155.1 Stramonita haemastoma
GCTAAGGAAACAATCTGCTTTGAACAATATACATCACGTTCTCGTGTTTTAACAAAAGACTCAAATTTACGTAGTTCTTTGTGAGCACCTAGACACCCGAGCCTCATTTCCTCGCACTGAAATAACTTTTCTTGTGATTTTATTACAATATGATAACACTCTTGAAGTGAAAATGGGAGTACTAAATGTGACACCTCCAATGAACCCTTTGCTCCTTTCTTTGCTAGGATGTCCACTTTTTCATTGTAGTAAAAACCACTGTGGGATGGAATCCAACAGAAGGTTAGTTCCGAGCCCTTTAAACTTTTAACTAAATGACAAATTTCAATAACGACTTCAGATCTAACTTTTGTTTGCAAGGAACTAATGGCATGAATTACAGATTTAGAATCTACACAAAACAGAATCTGAAAGATTGTTTTAGGAAAACTAACCAGAAAATTTAGGGCCATCAATATTGCGATTAGTTCCGCTGTAAATATCGAGATATCTTTTCCAAGATGAAATTGGTTTTCAGATTTTAGATCTGGTATAATATAAGCAGCACCAGCGTTATTGTTTAATACTGAGCCGTCTGTGAACACTTTTAAGTGATTGGGATAATTGTCTTCCAAATAAATTTTGGCATGAGAAGACACTAAATTGATATTGTCTTTTTTCGCTAGATCAATATAATTGATGTCAAACTTTGCTCTGTTGAGTTCCCAGAATGGAACTGGGGGCACTACATCCCGCTGTGCTATATTACCTGATGGATTCAACCCAGACTTTGTAAAAATGTCTGATGTGTATGTTCTCAATGTGATATGTGATGATATAGATCTTGCTCTCTTTGGAAAATGGTTATCCGACTTAAGATTAATGACTGATTCCAAATCGTTTTGAACAGTCAGACTTCTCAATACAAATTTACTGCAAGCAACACTCCTATAATCTTCCAAAGGTAAAACCCCTGAGGCACTGTATGTTTTTAAACATGAAGTGTGGATAGGTAGGCCAAGAGCAAGTTTATATGCCCTGCAGTCTATGCTTTGGAGTTTTTTCAAAAGATATTTTGGGGCACCAAAAAATACTTCCTGGGCAAAGGTTAATTTTGAACGAATTAGCGATGTTGAAAGATGCAACAAGGTGAAAATATCTTGGCCCCAAGGCTGTTTACTGACAATTTTCAAAATGCTTAAGCTTTTTCTTGCTTTAGTTAAAATGTATTCAATATGTTTATGCCATGTTAATTTTGATGTTAGAAAAACTCCAAGGAATTTAACTACTTGTTTATATTGTAAAATTCCACTGTTATATTTAAAACTAGGTATTTCAATTGGATTTGCTCCATTATTAAACAACATCATGTGAGTTTTATCTCTTGATAGTTGTAATCCATTTTCAGTCATATAATTAGCTATAGCATTTAAATCGTTTTGATACAACTTTTTAGCATAATTTATAGATCTAGCAGAAGTGTTCTTTTTCATCGCAACTTTCATCCATACACATATATCATCAGCATATTGAGCCAATTCTACATTTTTTGAAAGATTGTCTGGCAAGTCATGCATCAAAATATTAAATAACATGGGAGCAATAACTGAACCCTGTGGAATACCCATTTGTAATAATCTTGTAGATGAATATGTAGTCCCTATTTTAGCCTGAATTTTTCTATTTTCTAAGAAATCTTTGATAAAACTATACATCTGCCCTGACAGACCAATGTTCTGGAGTTTAAACAGTAAACGTGAATGCCATACCTGGTCGTAAGCCTTAGTTATGTCAAAAAATGTTGCTAATAGACATTTTCGCCTCGCAAACTGGTACTTAACCTGAGTTGTCAGCTTTACTAAATGATCAATAGATGATCTGCCTTTTCTAAATCCTGCTTGATTCACAGGAATAATGTTATTCTTTTCACAATGATATACAAGTCTGTTTAAAACGATTTTTTCTAACAGTTTACAGACATGAGACGTAAGTGCTATGGGCCTGTAGCTATCCACATTTGTTATTGGTTTACCGTCTTTGTGCACAGGGACAATAATTGATTGTTTCCAAACTTGAGGTAATACACCACTCTCCCAACATTTTTGAAAAATATTGTAAAGAATGTGTATCCACTTGTCTGGCATGTGTTTGATCATTTCATTTGAAATAGCATCGATTCCAACTGATGTTTTCTTGTGTGGTAAGGATGAGATTGCATCTTTTATTTCTTGGATGGTTAATGGAGCATTGAGGTAATGGCTGTTATCAGGAACAGGGTCGGCAAAATCGACTGATTTTTCTCTTTGGGCCCTGTAGATTTTTTGTTCCGGAGATAAGCCATCTAATCTACTTGTGTTGGAAAAAGAGTCTGCAAATGCTTCAGCCTTTTCCCATAAAGAAGGGAATACGTTGTTTTGTAACTGAATTGGATAATCCGGAAATTTTATGCCATTTTTTATTATGTTTAGTTGTCTCCAAATCTTCTTGGTATCCTTATGACTTGAGACTTCAGAATTGCAAA
>CM060343.1:114406-124448 GCA_030674155.1 Stramonita haemastoma
AAGAGTGAGAGTGAGAGTGAGGATTGCCGAGAGAGTGGGGGAGGGGGACATGACAGTGAGAGGAATGACGTTTGTCATGGTGTCCGAGATGAGGGGGAGGAAGGTGGTGCCGGAGAGAGTCGGGAGGAGTGCGAGAGGGGTGGAGAAAATGAACAGGGTGACAGTGACAGGGAGAAAAGAGATGAAAGTAACGGCGGTGAGGAGAGAAGGGATGAATATGAGGACGGGGGTGAGAGTGGAGACAGGGAGGGCGGTGGTGGAAATGAGAATGAACGTGAAGGGGGAAGGGAGAATGAGGATGGTACAGGTGGGCGTGCGCATGACACTGCACGTGACCGTAGTTATGAATGTGATGATGGAGATGTCAGTGACGGAGATGTTGAATCAGGGAACGATAATCCTGCTGACCTGAGCTTTGAAGTTCGCAGCGCTGTTATAAATAAAATTTCCTTTCCTCATTGGAATATTTGTGGTTTGTTTTCTAAAATGACTGACTCAGATTTTGTACAGTTTATTTCTTCTTTTGATTTTGTGTGTCTGGTTGAAACGTTTATGGAAAAGTTTCAGTCAGATTTGTTGAAAGATTTTGAAATATTTGTAAAGCCTGCAATAAAATTGTCACGGCAGGGAAGATATTCAGGGGGAATAATTTGTCTTGTTCGCAAGTCTATAGTCAGTTTTGTGCAAGAACTGAAATGTGACAGTAATTATTCTTTGTCTTTTTTGATTGATAAAAACTTTTTAGGGGTTTGCAAAGATGTCGTTCTTATGTGTACTTATATACCTCCTGAAAATTCACCTTATTATTGTATGTATGGATACGACAATGGAATTGATATTTTGGAACAATGTCTCATGGATATGGTTCTTTCTTTCAGTGATGTTGATTTATTGATATGTGGTGATCTAAATGCCAGGACTGCAGAATTTTTTCCTGAAATTATGAATGATGATGAACTTCACGGTTGGCAAAAACAAGATTCTCATAGTAGTTTTCAAAGAAATTCTGAAGATAAGATATTAAATCTATATGGGAAAAAGTTATTAAGCCTGTGTACTGTTTTTGGTCTATGTATTTTGAATGGAGTATGTAATGGCGATCATTATGGTCGTTTCACATACATTTCTGATGTTGGTAACAGTGTTAATGACTATTTTTTGACAACTGTTAATTTATTTGAGGCTATTAAGGATAAGTCTTATCTTCATGTGGTAGAAAGAATTGAATCGGATCATTTGCCCCTTTTAATGTGTATTGAAAAACAAAGCAAGTGGAAATCTAGCTCAAATGATGTAAATGTAGTTAGAACTCAGTTTATAACGAAGTATTGTTGGAAAAAAGAATATGAACACTTGTTTTGTACTTCTATGAATTCAAATGATGTGCAGGGTCGTCTGTGTAGAGCGGAAGCTCTCATAGATGTTGATGTTAATAGAGCTCTGAATGACTTTAATGACATTGTCACAGAACAAGCTGAATGTATGATAAAAAGAATTCCTGGTATAAAAACAAATGAGCGAAGAAGATGGTTCGATCATGAGTGCAAAACAGCAAAGCGTAAAGTGCGGAGGCTATTGAGAAAATTTAGAAAAACTCGACAAAACGATGACAGGGTTCGATATTGTATTGCAAGACGAGAATATAAAAAATCTAAATAAAAAGAAAGAAAAAGAATACAATGATGCTTTATATACTGAGCTTTCAAATTCTGTAAATGATCAACATTTATTTTGGGGAGCAGTACGTAAAATATGCAATAGGAAGTCACAGCCTCAGAATGACATTTCTATCTCTGACTGGTTTCAACATTTTAAAAGTATATTAGAAAAGGATGATGAAGAAAATATTGTACAGGATGATGAATTAACAGAGGAAGGTGATGAAGTGTTAAATAGGCCAATCTCAAAAGATGAAGTGTTATTAGCTATAAGAAAATTGAAAAACAATAAATCTGCTGGCCCAGATGGTCTTATAGGAGAATTTTTTAAGAACTCTTGTGGGAACATAGTTCAGTTTTTAGTGAAGTTATTCAACTATTTATTTGATACTGGTATTTATCCTGAAAGCTGGAAAGAATCTGTTATTTTACCATTATTTAAAAAGGGGGATGTAAATAATGTCAATAATTATAGAGGGATATCATTATGTAATATAAGTAGTAAACTATATAGCTTTGTCATTAACAGAAGATTACAGGAATGGATAAATCAAAATGAGATTACTGGAGAATACCAAGGTGGGTTTAAGAAAGGTTATTCTACGGTGGATCATATGTTTACTTTGTTAGCAGCAATTCAGAAACAATTCACGAATAATAGAAAATTATATGTAGCATTTGTTGATTTTGAAAAAGCGTTCGATTCTGTTTCTAGAAAGTTGTTATGGCCTATTTTGTTAAACAATGGAATTACAGGTAAATTATGTCGTTGTTTGAAAAGTATGTACCAAGAAGTGAAGGCGAGAATAAGATCGGGAGCACATTTTTCAGAAGTTTTAAACTGCACTCATGGAGTAAAACAGGGGGATGTTTGTAGTCCGGTATTGTTTTCATTGTTTATTAATGAACTAGCCCTGAACATCATCCAGAATGGTAAACATGGTGTGACTTTTGACCTGATTGAATTATTCATACTGTTATTTGCTGATGATATAATTTTACTATCGACAACAGTGACTGGCTTACAAAGGCAACTTGATAACTTGTATATGGCTGCATCTAGGTTAAAGTTAAAAGTAAATATGGGCAAAACAAATATAGTTGTTTTTCGTAAGGGAGGGTATTTAGCACGACAAGAAAAATGGACGTATGGTAATGTAAAGGTAGAAACAGTGAATGCATATAAATATCTTGGTCTGTACTTTTCAACTAGACTTAGTTTTGGCTTTGCATGTCAAGATCTAGTAAGCAGAGCTAAAAAAGCAGTTTTTGCCATTTTTCGTGTACTGTATAAATTGGACTGCTGTAGTTTTTCTCTTTTTTGTAAATTATTTGATACTCAAGTACAGCCAATAATGTTGTATGGGGCTGAAATATAGGGCTTTTGAAAAAAGCCATGTGGTTGAAAATGTACACTTATATGCTATGAAACGTTTTTTGAATGTTGACCTCCGAACCCCCAATGACCTTGTGTATGGAGAGCTTGGAAGATTTCCCATATATATTAACTCTTACCTAAAATGTATTAAATACTGGTTAACATTGACTCGTATGGATCAATGTAGAATACCTTTAAAAGCATATATAGTGTTGAACAATCTAGATAGGAATGGTAAGAAAACTTGGGTTACGAGTGTTCGGCAGTGCTTGAATTCATATGGATTTTCTTTTGTATGGGATAATCAAGGAGTACAGTGTATCCCAGCTTTTTTTAAAAGTTTCAAACAAAGGCTTATTGATTGCAGATGGCAAGATTGGCATGAACATGTGTATAACAGTGACAGATTTGCTCAATATAGGCTGTTCAAAACATCTTGTTCCAAAGAAATGTACATCGACATGAAAATAAATCGATATATTAAAAGTGCTCTAACTAAATTCAGGTTTGGTGTTTCTGATATTGCATGTCACCGCAATAGATACCAGAGTAAAACTGAAGATGAATTGAAATGTAGCTTATGTCATAACGCAAAAGAAGACGAAATTCATTTTTTGTTTTGCTGTCCAGCCTTACATGATCTTAGAATGCAATTCATTAGACCAAAATATTATAATGATCCTTGTAACTTTAGGGTAAATGTTCTTCTGTCGACAAAACATGAGGCATCTTTAACAAATCTTGCCATGTATGTTTACCATGCATTGAAAAGGGTAAATACTGCTTTATCGTAATATTACAAATGCATATTAATTTGTTTCAGTAACTGTAGATGTTTGGGAAATGTATTCTGATTGTTGTTGTTCATGATTATGTATAACCCCCCTTCAGAAAGGGGCTATGGCCTAAAATCTGAATAAACTATTCGTATTCGTATTCATATTCTCTCTCTCTCTCTCATGCAAAGAACACAAGTCACACCGTGATTGTTAATGATAATATACTTTAATAATGCAAGCTTACCATGCTCTACAAATGAATACAGCCCAACAGTTAATTACTGTATTGCTTCTATGAGAGAGAGACAGAGAGACAGAGACAGAGACAGAGAGACAGACAGAGAGACAGACAGACAGAGAGACAGACAGACAGACAGACAAACAGACAGACAGACAGACAGGACAGACAGAGGCTACAAAAGTCATGAAATTCCAACATTCTGTATGCTATTAATTTTTTTTTTAATGTTCTTTTTACTAATCGATACATCTAACGTTCTGTATGATAACAATAATATGTTCTATCCACTAATCCACACTATTGACATTCTGTATGATAACAATAAGTTCTATCCACTAATCCACACTATTAACATTCTGTACGCTTATAACATTCTTCTCCACCACTAACCACAACATTGACCATCTGTGTAAGCTGATGATATGTTCTTTTCTGCTAGTTTATACACTGAACGTCCTGTGCAGTAATATTTTCTTTCTTTTCTTCTAGTTTCAACTTGAGTCCTCATGATTCCGAGTGAAAAAAAAAAATTATGAATTTAAAATCCTGTAGGTTACCTATTTTTTCCATCTACGTTAACTAACTTTTCCACAACAGTTATGATACACAGAGTTACTTAAAACAACACTTATGTTGATCACACTGTTCAGTTTGGAAAAAAACAAAATATATATATATAAATATATATACATTATGCAACGTTGTGTGAACAGAAGCAGTTTGAGTACAAATGTATCTGAAAATTGGCAGGGCTTTTTTTTTTTTTTAATGGTTGTTATAACATGCAATACATATTCATATATCAGACTGATGCAGTTTTTAAATGGTTGTTATATCACGCGTAACATATTCATATATTAAACGGACTGATACAGTTTTGTTTGTATAAGAGCAATAACATATAATCACTGTATCAAGCACAATACAAAATCTACATAGATTTTCTTTTTGTTTAATCGCCACTACATCTTTCTAAACCAACCCTGTGTTCTCACAACAAACACCCAAACTTTCCTCTGATGTTGCTCAACTTCGATGTTGCATCAAATGCCCAAACAAATTTTTGAAAAGTCTCTCAAAGAGTATCTTAAATTCATGAAAAATTCTGTCGTCAGGAGTACACTGAAGTAATATCAAACATCCACCCAGGACCTTTGTAAATAGTCAGACAAAATTCATGTATAAATTAGAGTAAATCCACTTCTAGGAAGAAAATGAGTACTGTGAACATTTAGACAAAGAAAATTCTAACATACATCAATTCAAAAGGAAATTCTAACATATAGCAATTCAAAAGGAAGTTCTGACATAATTCAAAATAAAATTCTAACATATCAATTCAAAAGAAAATTGTAACATACTTCGATTCAAAAGAAAGCTCCAACATATATATAAAATCAAAAGGAAGTTCTAGCACATATTGCTTCAAAAGAAAGTTCTGGCATATATCAATTCAAAAGAAAATTCTAACATATATCAATACAAAAGAAAATTGAAACATATTTCGATTCAAAAGAAAGTTCCAACATATATATAAAATCAAAAGGAAGTTCCAGCACATATTGCTTCAAAAGAAAGTTGTGGCATATATCAATTCAAAAGACAAGTCTAGCACAGATCCTGTACTTCATACACATACAGAAAACTATCAAGACTTCTAAAAAAAAAATTCCAACACAAAGCCTGAGTCCCTCGGTACAAACCGAGCTGGCTTCAAAGATTTTTATTGCCGAGGAGGAGAGAAAGACTGGGATGCACTATAGATATAGTTTGCAAAGCCGCACTAAGCAAGCTACACCTCTGTAAAGTGGTGTATATGATGATGATGATGATGATGATGATGATGATGATGATGATGATGATAAGAAGAGGAAGTAAAAGAAATGAGGAGGAGGAGGAGGAGGGAGGAGGAGGAGGAGGAGGAGGAGGAGGAGGAGGAGGAGGATAAGAAGAGGAAGTAAAAGAAATGATGATGATGATGATGATGATGAGGATGAGGATGATGATGATCATAATAATAATAATAATAATAATAATAATAATAATAATAATAATAATAATAATATAACAACAATAAACAGATCAATAAGCACTAACATACATCTACCTCTCTAGATATATACATACATACATACATACATACATACATACATACATACATACATACATACATACATACATACATACATACATATATGACCAAAACAGTATAACCAACAGTCTAATGCAGCAGTCTGAATCGCAGGCTGACAGACAACAGAACAAAATAGAGCAGAGCAGAGCAGAGCAGAGCAGAACAGAGCAGAACAGAACAGAACAGAACAGAGCAGAGCAGAGAAGAACAGAACAGAACAGAACAAAGCAGAACAGAGCAGAGCAGAGCAGAGCAGAACAGAGCAGAACAGAACAGAACAGAGCAGAGCAGAGCAGAGCAGAGAAGAACAGAGCAGAGAAGAACAGAGCAGAACAGAGCAGAACAGAACAGAGCAGAACAGAGCAGAGCAGAGCAGAGCAGAGCAGAGCAGAGCAGAGCAGAACAGAGCAGAGCAGAACAGAACAGAGCAGAGCAGAGCAGAGCAGACAAGCAGAGCAGAGCAGAACAGAGCAGAACAGAGCAGAGCAGAGCAGAGCAGAGCAAGCAGCAGAACAGAGCAGAGCAGAGCAGAGCAGAACAGAGCACAGCAGAGCAGAGCAGAACAGAGCAGAACAGAGCAGAACAGAGCAGAGCAGAGCAGAGCACAACAGAGCAGAGCAGAGCAGAGCAGAGCAGAGCAGAGCAGAGCAGAGCAGAGCAGAGCAGAGCAAGAGCAGAGCACAACAGAGCAGAGCAGAGCACAACAGAGCAGAGCAGAGCAGAGCAGAGCAGAGCAGGTTGGGGATGTCTCCAGGAGTTGAGGCCAAAAAGATGATAAAGAAAAAAAAATACACACAAAAAAACCACCACATCACAGACTCTTAGGTTTGACTGTTAAAAAAAACATATAGCAGCTGTAGTGAATACCTCAATTCATTCTTTATAACAAACCCCCCCCCCCAAAAACCCTCCAGCAGACAATATGTTTTCGCCTCAAAAAAAAAAAAAAGAGGAAAGGTAAAATATTACAAAGGATGTTGATCAAGAAATAGACAAAGAATTTTGTTTCAGCAAATTTGAAAAAAAAACAACAACAAACAGATGAAGAAGAAAAAAATGGAAATGAAACAGGCTGATTTTATAGAAATAAAATATTTACAAAAATATGTTTCATAATTCCTACAAGTATAAAAGTTCCTCAAAAAAAGCAAAAGCCAATTCTGTTGACGACTCCTTACAAAATTTTCTTTCATGACAATGCAGTACAGTTGCACCGATGTTTCTTTCATGTGCACTAAGACAGTCACAACAGCATTTCACCTCATGGATTTTAAAAGTACAGGTGCACTGACATTCTGCAGGAGTACAGTTGTACTGATGTTTTACTGCAGAAGAAGAATCCAGAGTGCAGTTGTACCCACAGAGTGCAGTTGTACCCACACAGTTCATCAACAAGAGTATTACCAAAAAATAATTCTTTAAAAAACAATTTTTCTTTTCATCGCAAAAATCACAAAAACTGTTGAATAATAAGATCTTCAAACAATATCTCCAAAATTTTCACAGAGAGAGAGATCACACAGCAATCCACTGATATGGCCATAAATAGATTTCTCATAATATTTGCGATATGCCATTCATTAATTAATTAATATCATTGACATCAAGATGGACAGTCACAAAGATGCAGAACCGGAGTATATTCAATTTGCCGATATGTAGAATGGACTTGTAAGAAAACACACAAGATTTCATCAGGAAAACACCGTTTATGTTCGTAGTTTGCAATTTTGAACGAAGAACAGCCCCGTAACTGATCATCAGTGACGATAATTATATATATCTATATAATATCTATCTGGGTGTTGTTGCTTTTTTCTTCCTTCTGAACAATATATGAGACAACTTTTACTTTCATCTTGGGGGAAAATGTTAACTGCATTCACCGTTTACATTCATAATTTGCATATATCTTAGTGAATAAACATGCTTTTCCAGAGGCATTATGTTCATAATTTGCATATCTTAATTAATAAACATACCCTCTATCAGAGGTATGGATCCATGGTGGTTTGGTTTTCTTCTTTTTCTCAACAACGAAATATGAGACAATTTTTGCATTGATATCAGAATTTTTTTTTTTTACTGAATTCAGTGTACATACACATTTTTTCTTTATATAACTGTGTGTGCTTGTGCGTGTGCGTGTGTGTGCACACACACAAGCATGTAAGCCTGCATACAAACCCTTGCTACATGCGCATACGCAAAACTGTAAACGTGTCTGTAATACACACTATACGGCAAGAACGATCGTTAACTAGCAAAATGCAATTTGATAAACGGTCATTTAAAATGCAAAGGCAGAAGAGAAAAGAAAGGAAAAGAAAAGCAAAGTTCACCGAGATGCTTCCTTGCATAGCACTACAGTAAAAGGGGAACAAACAGCAAAGCATTTCACAGACATCTACTCCAAGAAAATATGTGACGTTCCACCACATAAGGAGTCGCATTGCACATGAGGTCAATTTTTAGTTATTGACATGTTGTTCATGTTCAATAGCAGGGCGATACAATACAAAAAACAGATTGAAAATCTGACAATTCTATCAAAAGTTATTGCAACTTGAAATGATAGACTGCAGGAAATGACAAAATGAGAAATTGACAAGTTAAACATCCGATTAAGTAGCCAGAATGAGGGCTTTGGTATTTTAAAATATGTTTAAAGGTAAATGGAAACAGAATTATGTCTTGATATTCCATAATAAGGTAGAAGAGAGGTTAGAGTTTTATAATCAATCAAAATCTTAAAATCGACAACTTGACCCCCTCCTGCCTTTAATGCCTGCTAGCCGAAAGTTAGGTCAGGTGCTAAGCGACTCATTTTGTGGTGGAGTGTCACATATTGATTATAAAATATAAAAAAAATAGATGGACAGAACAACTACCAATTTCTCTGCCAAGAACAGTATTAACGGTTAAAGTATATCTCCGCCAAAAAAGCACATTATAATATAATAGATATATATATTTTATATAATAAAACCTACACAGAGAGAACAATTTCCATGGCTTTTTGTAGGGTTACAGTTAAGGCAGAAGTCTATAACATAAATTAAGTTTGAGTCCATATACATAAAAATATATGTTGCTACCAACACTGGTTTGGGGTGGGACACAGAGAGAGAGAGAGAGAGAGAGAGAGAGAGAGGAGAGAGAGAGAGAGCGAGAGAGAGAGAGAGAGAGAGAGAGAGAGAGAGAGAGAGAGAGAGTAGAGGAGAGTATAAAGTGTGTGTGGCTGAGTGAATGTGTGCATGTGTGCATGTGCAAGTGTGTACAATATGTGCTTGTTTACACACGTACATTTTCATATATATATACATATACAAATGCATACATGTTAGCGCATACACAGAAAACTAGAAGATGAAAGATAAAAAAAGCAGCCCCAAATATGGATATTTGTTATTCCTTCCGATATAATAAACCGAGTGTCTATGACAGCGACAGCTGACCATATCAATCCTCTTCTTCAGCTGGCAACATTTGCACCACCAAGAAATGACAACACGAATATTTCTGTGTGCTGCTTTGCAAGAATACATAAAAAAGGACAACTTTCCACAGACTGCAAAAACAAACAAACAAAATAATCACACTTGCATAAGAGAATTAAACCAGCACCCCTTCCCGAGAGCTTTTATGAGTATTTCTCCCCCAGAATGACTAAGAAAAAAATTTTGACGAACCCTTTTGCCCCACGATTTTGGTTTTTACATGTCACACACCAAACAAAAACAGGCTCCCTTACGGCTTTTGTTTTCCAAGCATTTTTTGTTTCAAATGACAGACAACAAACCCTTTCTTTTTTAGTGTTTTAACCCCAAAAAAACCCCCTGAACTCTGACT
>CM060343.1:124548-132048 GCA_030674155.1 Stramonita haemastoma
AGAGATGAGAGAGAGAGAAGAGAGGAGGTGGGGGGGGCAGAGACAGACAGAGACAGAGAGAGAGAGAGACAGAGAGAGAGAGAGACAGAGAGAGAGAATCTGTGTGTGTGTGTGTGTGTGTGTGTGTGTGTGTGTGTGTGTGTGTGTGTGTGTGTGTGTGTGTGTGTGTGTGTGTGTGTGTGTGTGTGTGTGTGTGTGTGTGTAAAATAGTAACAGCAAATGCAAAGGTATTCTTACCGTTAACAAATCAAGAAAAATACTGGAGAAATAATGTAAAAATCCCAAAAGAACTACATGAACTACAATAAGAGAGGATACCCCACTATAGATCACATGTTTGCTATACTCTGGTTGTGTTTGTACAGAAACAGTTATCTCATAACCGTGAGCTCTATGTGGCATTTAGCAGGCACCCATCAGTCTCGGAAGACTATGGAGTTGCGCTCTAGTCTTTAGCACGTAAAGCCTGGGTAAGTAAGTATGGAGGGCAAACTGTTACCCATGCAGCAGTGTGTATGCAGTTGTGTAAATATTGTCATCTGTTCCCACAGTCACACAATGGCCTACTCTTACGAAAAGCGGAACAGGATTTAACGTGTGCGCACGTTCGCACACGGGGCCTCGGTTTGCATTCTCATCCGAAAGACTTTTGGGGAGAGTAGAGTCAGCACTGATGTTAACTCCGGAGGAAAAAATCCCCTCGAACGAAATCGAACTCGGGTCGTTAAATTGCCAGCTGCAATGTTCTGACCACTAGGCTATCCCGTCTCCCGTGTTAGAGGATGTTAGGCAGATACTATTTATGCTGACAAGGTGGAAGGCTGTGTGTGTGTGGGGGGGGGGGGGGGGGGGCACACCTTGTTTCAAACAAGGGGGACGGATAGCCTAGGGGTCAGAACATCGCGCTGGCAATTTGAAGACCCCGGTTCGAGTCCGGTCGAGGAGATTTTTCTCCTGGAGTTAACATCAGTGCTGACTCCACTCTCCCCACAAGTCCTTCGGGTGAGACTTTAAACCGAGGCCATGTGCGAACGCACGCAGAACATCTTGTGCACACGTTAAATCCTGTTCCGCTTTTCGTAAGAGTAGGCCATCGTGTGCCGGTGGGAACAGATGACATTTACAAAAACTGCATACACACGGGACTGGATGTAAAAAAGCACAAGAGTGCTTATCCCATTAACCTCAATATAAAAGAAGAAACCAAAATAAATCAAATCAAATCAAATCAAATCCCCCCTCTCCGGTTTCAATCTGGTGTCCTACCTCTCAAAGAAACATCCTTCTAAAAAGTCAAGACAGGATGAAATCCATGACAAGTTAATGGTGATGAATGAATTAATGAATGAATTAATTAATTAACGGACGCTTTCACAACAAAACATCCGTCACAGGGACAGCAGTGACAGGAAAAGCGCAAGAGAGGGAAACATGGACTAATTGCTTTCAACAACCCACAATGCACTTCAACCCTCTCCACACTTCCTGCCCGTCCTCTGGAGTGCTTTCCTTAGAGCCCCTGGGTTCCGAGTACTCCATCTTGTACCCCCACTCCTCCTCCTCCTCTTTCTCCTCCTCCTCCTATTCTATTCCTCCTATTCTTCTTCCTCTACACTCACACACAGGCACACTCACACACAACAAACACACACACAAACACACACACGTACATATATACACATACACACACGCACACACGCACGCACACACACACACACACACGTACACACACAAACACTCCCCTCCCCCCCCCACACAAACACACACACACACACACACCACACACACACACACACACACACACACACACACACACACACACACACACACACACACACACACTTCGGATGAGACTATAAACCGAGGCCCCGTGTGCGAACGCACGAAGAACACCTTGCACACACGTTAAATTCTGTTCCACTTTTCGTAAGAATAGGCCATCGTGTGCCTGCTGGTTGGAACAGATGACACGATTTACAAAAACTTCATACACACGGGGACTGGATGTAAAAAAAAAAACCCACATCAGTGCTTATTCCATTATCCTCGATATAAAAGAATAAAATAAAAATAAAATAAAATAATAACCCCCACCCCACCCACCCACCCACCCACACACACCCCCACACCCACACAGTCACACACACACACACACAACACACACACACACACACACACACACACACACACACACACACACACACACACACACACACACATATTCTCCACACACACACGCGCGCACCGCCCCCCTCCCCCCCCCCCCCCCCCCCCCCCCCACTAACACACACACACACACATACAGAGTGTTTCTTCTCCCATTATCATCAATTATGATTCGCTACTTCAGACTTCAGCAAGAGTGCTGAATGCCTTGAAGAGGTAAACTTGCGCTCCGCGGATTCCGACAATTGTGATGTGGTGCTAATGCCCGTTGAAAGGAAGAGTATAAACAGCATTTGTTTCATTTGTTTTTATTTTATTTTACTTGATTTTATTTATTTATTTTTGTGTGTGTGTGTGTTTTTATTTTATTTTATTTTATTTCGTTTTCTTTTATTTTATTGTGTTTTATTTTATTTTGATTTTGATTTTTTTTTTTTAATATCATTTTACTTATTTTGTCCCATTCTATTTTATTTCATTTCATTTTATTATTGTTATTTTTATTCATTTATATTTTATTCTATCTCACAGCAGATTTCTCTTCATAACATTCAGGCTGCTCTCTCTCCTCAGGGGGAGAGCGCATTGTCGCCACAAGTGCAGCGCCTACCCATTTTCTTTTTTCTTTTTCCTGTCTGCAATTGTATTTGTTTTCCCTATCAGAGTAGGCTTTTTTTCTACAGAGTTTTGCCAGCGACAACCCGGCTCTTGTTGCCGTGTGTTCTTTTACGTGTGCTAAATATTGATGTGTAACACACGGTACCTCGGTTTATCGTCTCAAACAAAAAGACTAGCACCCAGACCACCACTCATGATGTAATGGATGGGGGGAAAAAATTGGGGGCCCAAACAGGATTCTAATCCCCGCACACTCCGACCGGGACTTTTCGCTTTGTAGACAGGCGCGTTACCTCTAGACCACCGATCAACACTCTCTCTCTCTCTCTCTCTCTCTCTCTCTCCTCTCTCTCTCTCTCTCCTCTCTCTCTCTCTCTCTCCTCTCTCTCTCTCTCTCTCTCTCTCTCTCTCTCTCTCTCTCCCCTTGCCTTGCCTTGCCTTGCCTTGCCTTGCCTCTCTCTCTCTCTCTCTCTCTCTCTCTCTCTCTCTCTCTCTCTCTCTCTCTCTCTCTCTCTCTCTCTCTCTCTCTCTCTCTCTCTCTCTTCCTCTCTCTCTCTCTCTCTCTCTGACTTTTTAAATTCAATTTCTTGAACACGATTAAAAAGAAAATGTCATGAATCAGAATCAGAATCAGAAAACTTTATTGCCATTAAGTCAGAACGAGACTTATTTGACACCAAACGTAAACGTATTTAACATTCTTAAAAGATGTAGATTCTTAGATATGTAATGTATCTATATTCTTGCTCTTCTGGAAAAAGAATCATGCACATATTTGATCATATCTAGCAGACAGTCCTCGTTGTTGAAAAACTTACTCAGATTCTTGTAGTTATTCATATTATTCATTTCCTTAATATTGACATTAGATATAAAAAAATTTCTTAAATCATCATATAATGTACAAACATCAAGTAAGTGATACTCGTCTTCTATTTTGTTACACCATTTGCATTTTCTTTCTTCTTTCGGTATATTCATATATCTCCCTTGCTCTATCATTAAATCATGGGAGCTGGTGCGAAATCTGCTGAATAGGCGCCTATAATTTTCATTCCTGCATATCAAAAGATATGGCTCCAATCTGTAAACATGTGAAACAGAGTTGTAAAAATTCAGCTTAGAAAATAACTTTTTTTGTTGATTCCAAAACAGTCTGTATAATTCTTCAAGTTTTGTTTTATAGCATAGCATAATCTTTTCATATTTAATGTACTATGATTATTCCACACATGCTTGAATCCAATCTTATGAATTATTGTTTTGATAAAATAAATCCAGTGACCTTTTTCATTGATTTGGTGCATTTCATTATATAACAATTTCAAATAGCTATTTTCTTTTGAATCTATTATGTGAATCCAAAAATTTATTAAATGACTAATAGCTTTTAACGTTAATGGGTATCTGCCTAAGTCTCCGAAAACTGGCAAGACCATTGTTTTTTTGTGAACTCCTAATATCTGTCTGCAAAATTTTGCGTGGGTGCTTTCAAAAGGAAACTGACTGGTTAAGCACATTTTAAATAAATCATCTATTTTGAAGTTATCTTTTACATTACAACCATAAGGAAACCATATTTCACTTCCATACGTTAAAATAGGCATTATTAGGGCATCAAACAACTGCATAACAATATTTATTTTTAGTACACCTCCTTGTAGAGCTCTTTTCAGCGAATAAATAGCTTTGTTACTTTGTTTGACTAAGTGTTCCTGGGCCACATCAAACTTTCCTGACTGATGAAAAACTATACCTAGATATTTATACCTATCTGTAGTTTCAATTGGGTTTTGTCCACATTTAAAATGAATAGGAATTTTAGGTACAGATTTTGTGAAGATTATAACTTTGGTTTTTTCTTTGTTTACTTGGAGTCCCCACTTTAGACAATACTCATGTAATTTATCCAGTTTTGATTGGAGACCTGATTTTGTATTTGATAACAATATAAGATCATCTGCATACATTAAACCTGAGACTACATCATTTTTCGTTATATATGGAGAATCAATCATTCCTATATGTTGAAAGATATCATTAATGTAGATATTAAAGAGTGTGGGACTTAGTGTGTCGCCTTGATGGACCCCAACTTTTACTTCTATTTCTTCAGATAACGTATCTTTTACTTTTGCATATATTGTGGCATCTGTATACATATCTTCAATCAGATTGAAACATTTACCAGTTATTCCAATTGCATGCAGTTTCACTATTAAAGCTTGATGCCAAATGCTATCGAAAGCCTTCTGAAAATCCACAAAACAAGAATACAACCTTTTATCTTTTGTTTTGCATATGTTATCAACTAGTTTACTTAAAATGAAAATATTGTCTGAAGTTCTACATTTCTTTCGAAATCCAGCTTGTTCTTTGGCAAGTTTGTTATTTTCTTCTAGATAGTTGCATATTCTATTGTTCAGTATCTGGCAAAATAATTTACCGAAAGTGTTTGTCAATGTGATTCCTCTGTAGTTTTCAGGCTTTAGGGGGCATCCACCTTTGTGAATAGGAATACTGATGCCTACTTTCCATTCATGTGGATACAACCCTGTATCAAGAACAACATTAAAAAGTAACTTCAGTATACCTAGTATATCTGGGGTGATGGATTTGATCATTTCATTTAATATACCATCCTTGCCTGGAGATTTTTTGTTTTTTAAAGTTTTTATTGCTTCCGTGATTTCTTTTCTAGTAAAGGGCCTGTCTAAGTACGGGTTTTCGCGTCTTGTTAGTAGTTCGTACGTGTTTTGCACTTGTTCTTTTCTCTTTTGATTGACAGAAGGTTCTTTTCCTATCAGCTTTTTTAAATGTTCCATCCATTTTGTGTTATTGAGGAAATTTGTTTCTCTTGTATTTTTTTCTTCACTTATCCTTAATTGTTGCAGATTTTTCCATAATACACTAGGATCCTTATCTATTGCGTTATGCAGGTTCGAAACAAGACTGCTTTTGAACGATCTCTTTTTCTCTTTTAAAAGTCTATTGTATTCTTTTCTCTTTGAAAAATACTTTTGTCTAAGAGCAACTTTGAATGGATACCGATTGATGGCGTTAAGTAAAGATTTTATTTCTTTTTTCATTTCTGCACAATGTCCATCAAACCACTTTTTACTGTTTTTCTTTTTTATTAAAATGTTTCGTTTTTTAAGTTTCAAACTTAATCTTGCTGCATCAGTGAAAATTACCGACAAATTTTCAGCACACTCATTTACTGACTTTTGCACATTTTCTGAATCAACATCTTCTTCATTTTGGTTATATGTGTTTAATGTTATACACATTTTGCGTTTTATATCTTTTATACGTGACTGTACGGTCGACAGTTTAAAAGAGGTTTGAAATCTCTGTTTTGAATTTTCATCCCAGTAAAAACTGGGTGGTAAAGCATTCTTAGTAATTTTCTTATTATCTTTAGTATTACTGTGTCTATTTTTTCTCAGATCATTCCTTTTTAACACTTTATAGTTATCTATTCTTGGTATTGAAATGTCTAAATGGACTGGGCAGTGATCAGAGTACTCTGTTAATTGATCGACTTTCATATGGCGCACTTCCTTTTGGATAGATTTAGAACACGCAAAATAATCGACAACACTACAACCTTGTGGCTGAAAACATGTGAAATGTCCTTGCAGATCTCCCAGTGTGCGACCATTTAATATCCTCATTTCATAATCAACACATATATTTATAAGTCTTTTACCATTTCTTTGAAATATTTTATCCATAGAGCACCGTTCATAACAGTTATCATAACTGTAATTGCATGGTAACTCATAATAGTTTTGTGGATAGTCCATTTGAATGAAGTCTTCTAAACAACCTGTTCTTGCATTGAAATCACCGCAGAGAATGATAGTATTTTGTTTAGATAGATATGCAACGTCTTGTTCTAGTTTATTCCATATGTTCATTGTGTGACGTTTTCCAAAGGAAGAATATTCAGGTGGGATATACACTCCACCTATACATGTGTCATTATCATAAGGACCATTTAAGATTTGTACCCATGCTATATCAGCATTATTTTGAGGCAAAAATTTTACAAATTGACGATACTTTTCCTTTACAAAAATGGAAACACCATGTGTGGGTATATATGTGGCCATACATCTGAATTTTTTTTTTAATGTTTGTTTGTTGTCGTTAGGTTATTTTTGTTAACTTTTTTTTCTCCATAATGTTGTTTCAAAGTAAGAAAGATATGTGAATATAGATAGATAGATAGATAGATAGATAGATAGATAGATAGATAGATAGATAGATAGATAGATAGATAGATAGATAGATAGATAGATAGATAGATATAGATAGATAGATAGATAGATACTTGTTTTCGTTTGGGTGGGTCTTCCCTACTGTCTCTTTTTTTTTCTCCTCTCTATTTTAATCTATTTGATTTACTTAATGATTATCAGTGCATCTGTCTTAACATTAAGGAATGAGTCAGTTAGAGATTAAGTGTTTGTTGAATAGAAATTTATCTCTTTTAAAAATATATATATTAATGTACACAGTGGGGATTATGCGTTTCTTGTATGTATTATACCTCTTTTTTGAAATCATAGGTTGAACTGTTGTTGGTGATTGTGGTGTGTGGGGTAGGTTGCTGGGGAACTTTTTTTTTTAATATGTATATTCCCTAATCAGGGCAAAGGCGGATGAAAAAAGTATGTACATACTTACTCTGTGCCCTTAAAAATAAAG
>CM060343.1:144548-154548 GCA_030674155.1 Stramonita haemastoma
ATATTTAGGGGGGGAGGTTAATTTTGCATTATTTATGTAAATATATTCTTACACATTCATATCGAATTTGGTACCAAAATAAAGGGTATTAAACAGGCTATCAACATATGTTAATGTCACCACTGCACAAGGAACGCCTGTCCCATATTTTAAAAACAAAACAGAAAATTGAAATGAAAACGCCGTACAATCCTGTCCTGCCTTCAACATCTACCTGCCAAAGTGTATAACGTTTATAGGTGTGTGTGCGCACGCATGCTGCGTGCGTGCGTGCGTGCATGCGTGTGTGTGTATGTGTGCGCGCGTGCGCGTGCGAGTGAGTGTACATTCGAATTTGTTAAAACTGTAAATTGCTGTTGATTGCTTGTGTGTTGTGTAGGTCGAATGCAAGCGCTTTGATTTGTTTTTACAAGATATAGCGCTATACAAGTTCCGTGTATTAGTAGTAGTAGTAGTAGTAGTAGTATTGTTATTATTTTTATTTTTATTATTATTATTATTATTATTATTATTATTATTATTATTATTATTATTATTATTATTATTATGTTCAGTGACAGGGTGGTGGATGGGTGCCATATAGTCCACAGTAGACTGCTTCTATTCTGCCCCTTCTCCTGTGAGTGATACCCACCCTCCCCATCCAGGGACAAGTTGATTTCCATTTGTGGCCTGGAATCTGGAGGGAAAAAACACCAAAAATCAGCAAATTGAGCTTTGTAGACTGCCTCTGTGTTTGAGAAATGAGTTTCCACAACATGCAACTTAGGTTCTGCCTTTACTTTTGCAAAGCATGGAGGAACATCATGTGGCTCATACTGCACTGAGCATTGGCGGTCCTGATAATGAGGAGGAGGTTCTGTCTGAGACAGAAAAGTGTCAGGCATTGTGTCCCCAGTAACCTCTTGAATGACAATGCCATGAGTGGAGTGGGTGGTGTTGGCTCCTGATGGAGTTTCTTCGTTCAGGTCAAAGTTATCCCAGCAAAAATGGATAACCTTGTTCTCTGTCAAACTCACTGTTGAAGGAAGAAGACTTGCGCACTGAAGTACAGAATTGGCCATAGCAGTCTCAAGTCGCACAATGGTTTTGTATCCAACAACATGACCAAACCTATTCAACAGACTTATGATTTCAGAATTGCCAGTTACGTGTCTGACAGACATTCCAAGCAAAACATGTTTAGGCATTTTCCACTTCCCTCCTGTCACAGATTAGCATATGTCCTGGGCAATTGAGGATGCCAATCTGGTGGTTTTGGGTTGCTCCATAGAACTACTCTTTCCAGATAGCAGTGTTTTTAGAAAGTCTGTGAGGAATATCTGGGGTTTAACAGCATCAGACTGAAGAAAGTCTGCAGAAGGAGGCCATGGCATATCAGGTGTTGCCCTGAAAGCATCCATAATGTATCGGCGAAGAACATATGCAGATTCCTCAAGACGTCTTTCTTCTGAAGCTGCTGACACAAATGCTGCCTCAACTGTCTGACCCTGGGCAAGTTCATCACAATAAACAAGATCACTGCGGTGGTTCGGAGCCCAGAATTGAATTCTGAAGCCAAAATGTTTCATTATTTTTCTTCCAGTTTGTAAGTCTTGTATCCTGGGTTGTAGAAGTCAGGAGAATGTTGTTGCATGTATTCACATACTTCTCACCTAGCATGGTCATTCTCTCCACCTGTGAACCTCTGATTATTACATTTTCATCATACTCGCATATGTACTCAAATTCCTTCTCGTGTGCCTGTAGCCGCTCAGTAGTTTACTGGTCTGTTGATGTTTCAGCATGCCTGTCTTCACATCTCAGATAGTCTTTTCTACAACCTTCGTGATAGTGAGCTTCACGTACTACAAGACCTGTATCTTGATAATGAGTGAAAATGTCATCTTGTTTAGTTTTGGCTACATCCTATATAGACTGTTCTGCTGTCTTGGTGATACATTTTACAAGTTTTCCAAAACATGGAACCCCTTTTGAAACTTTCTTTTTGAATTTCTTCTTGCAAAAAATGCAACTGTCTTTTGAAAGCAATGGGCCTGAAGTAGCGACAGTCCTTTAGGTTTTGATGGTCCTGCAACCTCTTCACTACCTGTCTCACGCTTTCTTTTCCTGGCAAATTTCACACTTGTAAACCGTGCATAACAGCTTCTGTGATAACCATGGCGTGTAAAGTCAAAGTCTTCAGGAATACAATTACAAATCTCATCTAGTCTATGACATGTCACATCTGAAGAACGTCTCAAGTGAAGAGACTTTTAAATAGTTTTTTTTTGTGCTTTCTTCAGTTAGTGGAGTTACAGTCTTTTCTGTTATTTTGGAAATGAATTATACAAGTTCTCCCACCCCTGGAAGTTTTTCTTTTGCACTTAAATGTACTTTTGAAGGTCACTGGATGTTCATCTGCCATGTTGAAATGTTCATTTTATACAGGAAACGTCACATGGGGAAGATGAAATACACTTTCAGTGAGAGACTGCACACATGCCAATGACTCCACTCTCCTCAAAAGTCTTTCGGATGAGACTGTAAACCCCTCGTACCTCGAACGTACCCAGAACGTCTTACGCACACGTTAAATCATGTTCCGCTTTTCGTAAGAGTAGGCCATTGTGTGCCGGTGGGAACAGATGAAAATATTTCCTCAACTGCATACACACGGGGACTGAATGAAAAAAGCACATGAGTGCTTATTCCATTATCCTCGATATAAAGAAAAAAAAAAAATAATAAAAAAAAAAAATAAAAATGACCTGAAACATGATGGTTAAAATGGATACTAAAAGTACTACTCAACAGTTTGCCTTATCCCCAACGTTTGTGGTGGAGGACGCGGAACTGAAAAGAACAACGAATTATGACTACGCTTTGTTCTATTTTTAGATGTATGTTATCGTGTGTCACTTGTATGTGCTGTGGTGTGTGTGTGTGTGTGTGTGTGTGTGTGTGTGTGTGTGTGTGTGTGTGTGTGTGTGTGTGTGTGTGTTACACGCGTGCACACGCGCGCGATTGATCTGCATATTATGTGTAATTTCTTGAGGAAAAAAAAAAGAAACTAAAAAAAGTCATAGACTCAAAGCGCTGTGGTTAACACATCCTCTTCGTTAATTCTACATATGGCTGTTGCAGTACGTACTGTGTGTTACAGACATTCTCTGATCAATAATAACATCTTGATCTAGACTTATTTGTTCATACTTTGTGGAACATACTGATAGTTGGATACATTTCTGGCACCCGACACACAAGGCGTGAGATGAAAAAGTGCCGCTCAACTGATAGTGAGAGAACGGAACAGCGCTCGGCTGTGGTTGAGTGGTAAGACAGATTTCAGCTGCGTGCGGTTCGGATGGCCACGCATTAAAGTCATCACTGTAGTTTTGTTTTAAATATGTCAGCAAAAAACTGTGCCTATAAAATCGGGAAAATTATACTAGATGCTATTCACAATACAATTATGAGAAGTTAAGCCAGATTTTGTGCAATAATCGCAGCGTGAACATCCCTACCCCAAAAACCTAAATATAGGGCGCAAAGAGGGGAAAATGCACTGTTGATACACCTCTCACTCCTGAAATAACCTGTATCCCAGAGGGTAACATGTCAAATGTTTCTACCAACATCATAAGCTTTCAGAAAAACAAAGTCAAAAATCCCCCCCAGGGGGGGGGAGGTTTCCCTCTCCTAGATCATGGTCTAATACCAATACCAATACCTGCACTTTATCAAAAAGTCATTCACGTGGTCACAAACCAAATTTACATAAAGAGGATAGAGAGAAATACAAATCCCGAAAATAGTTTATTTTAAATTGATCTTTAAGAGCAGATACACACGCGTGCACGCACACCCATACATGTACACGCACGCACGCACGCACGCACACACACACACACACACACACACACACACACACACACACACACAACACACACACACACTCATACACATGCACGTGCGCGCAGCGCGCATAATCACACGCCAATGCACAAATGATTACAACATGTTTATTTTTTTTTATATTATTATTATTATTATTATTATTATTATTATTATTATTATTATTATATTATTATTATTATTTTTATTATTTTTATTATTTTATATTGAGGATAATGGGATAAGCAATCGTGCTTTTTTATATCCAGTCCCCGTGTGTATGCAGTTTTGTAAATGTCATCTGTTCCCACCGGCACACAATGGCCTACTCTTACGAAAAGAGGAACAGGATATGAACTTGTGCTCAAGATGTTCTGCATGCGTTCGCACACGGGACCTCGGTTTAGAGTCTCATACAATATGAGCACTATTAATTGATAAGACGTACATATCACACTTTAATAATGAAAAAAAGTACAACGAAAATAAAAAGTAGATAATTTTATCTTTTAAGTCTTTTTTCATCTTATCTTTTAAGTCTTGCGTTAATTGCTGCCGTTAAGCGCCTGACAAGTCAGGCCCGGCACATCCGACTATGGCGTGGGAGAGACCTGTTCTCTATTTTAAGTCTTTTTCAGGGGGGAGGGGGAGGCAGGAGAATCGACCAAGAAGGGAAAAAATAGACAAAGAGGGAGTCGTCGGGAAGGAAAAAGAAAAGGCAGAAACAAAGGGCGGGATAGAAAAGAGGGAATTCCTGGCATATAATTTGTGTCAGGTGGGGACGCTTTTTCTACTGACAGGGCCTCGGCACCCACACGGGGTGAGCTCATAGCCTTAAAAAGGTTGTTTTTTAAATGATAATAAAAATAATAATAATAATGATAATAATAATAATAATAATAATAATAATAATAATAATAATAATAATAATAATAATAATAATGATAATAATTTTTTTTTTTAAAGGTAAATGTGTCCCATAACCTACGTGGTCGTAGGAGAGCGAGGCGTCAGAGACCTCAGCTTCTCTAGGGGCCAGCATGTTGAGGGCAGTGGCGCCCATCTCCTCTCCTTCGCTGCTTTACCTTCCCTGACCCTAAAGAGGCAGGTACCCATTGACAGCTGGGGAACTGAGGGACTGCACTGAAGCCAAGGCGCGCAAAACGGTCACCCATCCACTTGGTTGGTAATCACACTCAATGCTGCTTAACCCTAGCTGGGGGAAAGCGAGTGCTGTGACCTCTGAGCTATCCCCAGCCCTAGACTTTTAACTGTTCTTATTATTATTATTCTGGTGTGAGATTCGTCAGGTGACATAAAATAGTATACACTCTGAGGTTGTTGTTGTTGTTCTGGTTATAGTATTGGTACTGTTGTACACGCGTCTGTGCGAAAACTAACTAATAATATGGAGGGCTTTCTGTTTGGGGGTTTATCCTTCCTCGGTTAGAGCTCTGAGGTTCTCAAATTAATGGTGAATTTTATTTTGTATGTGTGGCCATGTTTGGGCCCACCATGAAGATAGCTGCATTCCGACTTCGGGATGTATGCTGGGGATATAATTGTGTGTTTTTTGTGTGTCTGCACACCAACACACACAGACACACACACTCACAACACACACACACACACACAGACACACACACGCACACACTCTCTCTCTCTCTCTCTCTCTCTCTCTCTCTCTCTCTCTCTCTCTCCTCTCTCTCTCTCCTCTCTCTCTCTCTCTCTCTCTCTCTCCACTCTCCCCAAAAGTCCTTCGGATGAGACTTTAAACCGAGGCCCCGTACGTGTGCGAACGTACGCAGAACACCTTGCGCACACGTTAAATCCTGTTCCGCTTTTCGTAAGAGTAGGCCATCGTGTGCCTGCTGGTGGGAACAGATGACATTTTTACAAAAACTGCATACACACAGGGACTGGGTGAAAAAAAGCACAAGAGTGCTTATTTCATTATCCTCGACATAAAAGAATAAATGAAATCAATCAAAACACCGCCACACTGCTTGAAGGAGAGATCCAACAAGAGGGGGGGGGGAGGGAGGGGGGAGTGCAGGAGAGGGAGGGAGGGGAGCGGGGAAGGGGGAAGAAGGAGGCGGGGGGGGGGGAGGGATGAGGTAACAGTGAAAGAAGTTTGATAGGAATGACAAGGACCTCAACAACAAAAGACAAACAGTCGTTATCAAATCGTTGGTTTTTGTTTTGCCCCCCAACCACCCACCCCCAGCCCCCAGCCCCCTCTTGCCAACCCCCCCCCCCCCCTCTCCCTCTCCCCTTTACCCCAAAGTGGAGATGCCTGTCAGTATGAACAGCATACATCCCCTTCTTCTGGAAATGTTCTGTACTAGGAGTTGCCTCTTTTCTATCCCTCTCTTTGTTTCTGTCTCGTTCCTTTTGTTGTTGTTGTTGTTGTTGTTTTAATTCTTGTCACCTCTTTCTTGTGTATTTTTGTTGCTGTTGTCCTGGACAATTCTCTTCCTCGTGACCCCACAAAAAAACATCGACGTTTAAGAACTGGTGATGATAATGAGATGATGATGATATGATGATGGATGATGATGAATGATGATTGATGATAGATGATGTGATGAGAGAGAGAAGAGACGATGATGAATGATGATGATGGATGACGACGACGACGAACGACAGATGATGATGATGATGATGATGATCGACTGCGCATAACATATGATGATGAGATAGCGCGCCATACACACACACACATACACACACATACACACACACACATACACACAACACATACACACATACACACATACACACACAACACACACACACACACACACACACACACACACACACAACACACATACACACACATACACACACACACATACACACATCACACACATACACACCACACACAACCACACACACACACACACACACACACACACACACACACACACACACACACACACACACACACACCACACACACACACACTCTCTCTCTCTCTCTTAGTACTGACTCCACTCTCCCCAAAAGTCCTTCGGATGAGACTTTAAACCGAGGTACCATGTG
The DNA here is from genome assembly GCA_030674155.1 of Stramonita haemastoma. Taxonomy (NCBI): domain Eukaryota; kingdom Metazoa; phylum Mollusca; class Gastropoda; order Neogastropoda; family Muricidae; genus Stramonita; species Stramonita haemastoma. The sequence goes on from CM060343.1 coordinate 151,470, forward strand.
CGAACGCACGCAGAACATCTTGGGCCCACGTTGAAACCTGCTCCACTTTTAGGAAGAGCAGGCCATTGTGTGCCGGTGGGAACGGATGACAAAATTTATAAAACTGCAGTACACACGGGGACATGGTATAAAAACTAAAAAGTACATGCGGGTTTATTCCATTAATCTCGAAATAAAGAATGAAATAAAATAAAATAAAATAAAATAAACACACACACACACACACACACACACACACACACACACACACACACACACACACACACACACACACACACACACACAGGGGTGGGATATAGCCTAGTGGTCAGAACATTGCGCTGGCAATTTGACGACCCGGGTTCGATTCCCGGTGGAGGGGATTTTTCCCCTGGAGTTAACATCAGTGCTGACTCCACTCCCCCCAAAAGTCCTTCGGATTAGTCTATAAACCGAGGCCCCGTGTGCGAACGCACGCAGAACATCTTGCGCATGCGTTAAATCCTGATCCGCTTTTCGTAAAGTAGGCCATCGTGTGCCGTTGGGAACAGATGACATTTACAAAACTACATACACACGGGGACTAGAAGTAAAAAAAAAAAAAAATTAAGCACAAGAGTGCTTATCCCATTATCCTCGATATAAAAGAATAAAATAAATAAATAAAAATAAATAAAACACACAAACACACACGCGCGCCCACACACACACACACACACACACACACACACACACACACACACACACACACACACACACACACACACACACACACACACACATCTCCCCCACCCATATTCTCAAGACACTAAAACTCTTTGTGAGTAAACCACATACCTGCACATGTAAAACTGTCTACATTAATTTTTTATCTTTTCACTGTAGGCTATAATTCAAATTCTTATCTTATATTCTGCGCGGGCATGCATGCGTGCATGTGTGTGTGTGTGTGTGTGTGTGTGTGTGTGTGTGTGTGTGTGTTGTGCGTGCCTACGTGCTTACGTGTGCGTAGGTATAAGGCTGTAAGGATGCATTCTTTTATATATAATTGACGTCACAATTCCAGGCAAAAGTATGCAAGTACTCTGTGTTGGCCGTCTCTCTCTGTGTTGGCCGTCGCTCTTTCTCTGTTTCTGGTCCAGTGATCTGGAACAACCTCCCTCTCTCCCTTCGTAAAAAGCCTACCTATGACACATTAAATCCAGCCTCAAGACACACCTATTTCAAAGCTAAGAATTTTCCTACCCTGTTTCATCATCTGTCCCTGCTCTCAACAGCCGAAATATCCACCGCCCTGCCAAAGTGTTTATACTCTATGTGTGTTTATACTCTCTCTGTGTGTGTGTGTGTGTGTGTGTGTGTGTGTGTGTGTGTGTGTGTGTGTGTGTGTGTGTGTGTGTGTGTGTGTGTGTGTGTGTGCGCGCGCGCATTGACTTCGTTAAAAAAAATTAATTGTTGTTGGCTGCATGCGCAAGAATTGGTTGAATGCAAGCGCTTTGATTTGTTTTTGCAAGATATAGCGCTATATAAGTTCCATTTATTATTATTATTATTATTATTATTATTATTATTATTATTATTATTATTATTATTATTATTATTATTATTATCATTATCATTATTATTATTATTATTATTATTATTATTATTATTATTATTATTAATAAGTTAATGTTCCAAAGGGTTCATAGCTTTGTGCTCTCTCTCTCTCTCTCTCTCTCTCTCTCCTCTCTCTCTCTCTCTCTCTCTCTCTCTCTCTCTCTCTCTCTCTCTCTCTCTCTCTCTCTCTCTCACACACACACACACACACACACACACACACACACACACACACACACACACACACACACACACACACACACACACAATGACAGAGAATGTCAAAATAATCACGCGTTTCATGACTAAACAATGCCTAACAAAGATTATGGTAGCATGCATTTGTTTTTATATAAACAATGTCAAAATTGTAGTGATCTTAAATCGTTTCATGGCCATCTCTCTCTCTCTCTCTCTCTCTCTCTCTCTCTCTCTCTCTCTCTCTCTCTCCCCTCTCTCTCTCTCTCCTCTCTCTCTCTCTCTCTCTCTCTCTCTCTCTCTCTCTCTCTCTCTCCTCTCTCTCTCTCTCTCCTCTCTCTCTCTCTCTCCTCTCTCTGTGATGATAGATGGTGGTGGATGGATGTTTTCAGTCATTTAACCTCATCATATTCTCATGCTTACTCTTTAATCATTGCGCCTTTTCTTTGTTTTGTTTTGTTTTGTTTTTGTTTGTTCTTTGTTTTTCTTGCTTTTTTTTTTTCCAACTCAAAATCATCATTGATTCTTACTTCTCATTTTCGTTTCTGAATCAGTGACTTTTATAACATTACCTTAATATTGTATCTCTGTGTTAATTCTTGCCTGTTGTTTGATGCTTGGTATGGTTCCTTACTTTTGGTATTTGGATCTCTATAATTGTTGATTTAAATTTTTATTGGCAGTACCTCTCCCCCCCTCCAATATTAGTTAAAAAAAACCGTTCCCCCCCTTTTTATCCAAATGTATGATTTATATCACATGTATAACTTTTGACAGATTGTGGTGGATTGATGTTTTCAGTTGTTTATTTCATCTTGTTCTCTTGTTTGCTCTTTACCTATTAACACTTTTCTATTCTTCCATAATCAAAATCTCTTTATTGTGACTTCAGATTTTTGTCTTCTGATCGAGTGCATTTTTATTACATTATCATATATAGTGTCCTTATTCTTGTGTGTTGTTTGGTACTGCGTAAAGTTTTATGGTTTAGTATCTTTTCATCTTGATGTATCCCTGAAAAGGGCGGGGACTGGATGTAAAAAAGCACACGAGTGCTTATCTATTATCCTCGAATAAAATACTTTGCCTTGCCTTGCCTTGCCTTGCCTTGCCTTGTCTCTCTCTCTCTCTCTCTCTCTCCTCTCTCTCTCTCTCTCTCTCTCTCTCTCCTCTCTCTCTCTCTCTCTCTCTCTCTCTCTCTCTCTCTCTCTCTCTCTCTCTCTCTCTCTCTCTCTCTCTCTCTCTCTCTCTCTCTCTCTTTGTGTGTGTGTGTGTGCTCTCTCTCTCTCTCTCTCTCTCTCTC
>CM060343.1:156685-159185 GCA_030674155.1 Stramonita haemastoma
GAGAGAGAGAGAGATGTTATGGTGGTCTAGGGAACGCCTTTTACAAAGCGAAAGTCCCGGTCGGAGTGTGGGGGTTTAAAAAACTGTTTGGGCCCCAATTTTTTTCCCCCCCATTAAATTTTGAGTGGGGTCGGGGTCAGTTTTTTTTGTTTGAGAGGAAAACCGGGTCCGGGGTGTGTTAACTAAATTTAGCACACGAAAAAGAAAACCGGCAACAAGACCGGGTTGTCGCTGGCAAAAACTTGTAGAAAAAAGCCTACTCTGATAGGGGAAAACAAATACAATTGCGACAGGAAAAAGAAAAAAGAAATGGGTAGGCGCTGCACTTGTGGGCGACAATGGCTCTCCCCGAGGAAGAGGGCAGCCTAAAAGTTTTGAAGAGAAATCTGCTGTGAGATGAATAAAATATAAAGGAATAAAAATAACAATAATAAAATGAAATGAAATAAAATAGAATGGGACAAAATAAGTAAAATGATATTAAAAAAAAAAAATCAAATCAAAATAAAATAAAAACAATAAAATAAAAAGAAAACGAAAAAAATAAAATAAAAAAAAACCAAAAAACACAAAAAAAAAAAAAATAAATAAATAAAATCAAGTAAAAAAAAATAAAAACAAATGAAAAAAATGGCTGTTTATACTCTTCCTTTCAACGGGCATTAGCACCACACACAATTTTTCGGAATCCGCGGCGGGGCGCAAGTTTACCTCTTCAAGGCTTTTCAGCATCTTGCTGAAGTCTAAAAGTGCGAATCATAATTGATGATAATGGGAGAAGGAAACACTCTGTATGTGTGTTGTGTGTGTTTAGTGGGGGGGGGGGGGGGGGGGGGGGGGAGGGGGGCGGTGCGCGGGGTCGTGGATGTGGTGTGGGAGAATATGTGTGTGTGTGTGTGTGTGTTGTGTGGTGTGTGTGTGTGTGTGTGTGTGTGTGTGTGTGTGTGTGTGTTGTGTGTGTGTGTGACTGTGTGGGTGTGGGGGTGTGTGTGGGTGGGTGGGTGGGGTGGGGTGGGGGTTATTATTTTATTTTATTTTTATTTTATTTCTTTTATATCGAGGATAATGGAATAAGCACTGATGTGGGTTTTTTTTTTTACATCCAGTCCCCGTGTGTATGAAGTTTTTTGTAAATCGTTGTCATCTGTTCCAACCAGCAGGCACACGATGGCCTATTCTTACGAAAAGTGGAACAGAATTTAACGTGTGTGCAAGGTGTTCTTCGTGCGTTCGCACACGGGGCCTCGGTTTATAGTCTCATCCGAAAGTGTGTGTGTGTGTGTGTGTTTTGTGTGTGTGTGTGTGTGTGTGTGTGTGTGTGTGTGTGTGTGTGGTGTTTTGTTGTGTGTGTTTGTGTGGGGGGGGAGGGGTGTGTTTGTGTGTGTAACGTGTGTGTGTGTGTGTGTGCGGGGATGCGTGTGTGCGTGTGTGTATGTGTTTTTATATGTACGTGTGTGTGTTTGTGTGTGTGTTTGTGTGTGTGAGTGTGCCTGTGTGTGAGTGTAGAGGAAGAAGAATAGGAGGAATAGAATAGGGAGGAGGAGGAGAAAGAGGAGGAGGAGGAGTGGGGGTACAAGATGGAGTACTCGGAACCCAGGGGCTCTAAGGGAAAGCACCCCAGAGGACGGGCAGGAAGTGTGGAGAGGGTTTGAAGTGCATTGTGGGTTGTTGAAAGCAATTAGTCCTGTTTCCCTCTCTGCGCTTTTCCTGTCACTGCTGTCCCTGTGACGGATGTTTTGTTGTGAAAGCGTCCGTTAATTAATTAATTCATTCATTAATTCATTCATCACCATTAATTGTCATGGATTTCATCCTGGTCTGGACTTTTTAGAAGGATGTTTCTTTGAGAGGTAGGACACCAGATGAAACCGGAGAGGGGGGATTTGATTTGATTTGATTTGATTTATTTTGGTTTCTTCTTTTAAAATTGAGGTTAATGGGATAAGCACTCTTGTGCTTTTTTACATCCAGTCCCCGTGTGTATGCAGTTTTTGTAAAAAGTCATCTTGTTCCCACCGGCACACGATGGCTACTCTTACAAAAGCGGAACAGGATTTAACGTGTGCACAAGATGTTCTGCGTGCGTTCGCACATGGCCTCGGTTTAAAGTCTCACCCGAAGGACTTGTGGGGAGAGTGGAGTCAGCACTGAAGTTAACTCCAGGAGAAAAATCTCCTCGACCGGACTCGAACCGGGGTCTTCAAATTGCCAGCGCGATGTTCTGACCCCTAGGCTATCCGTCCCCTTGTTTGAAACAAGGTGTGCCCCCCCCCCCCCCCCCCCCACACACACACAGCCTTCCACCCTTGTCAGCATAAATAGTATCTGCCTAACATCCTCTAACACGGGAGACGGGATAGCCTAGTGGTCAGAACATTGCAGCTGGCAATTTAACGACCCGAGTTCGATTCCCGTTCGAGGGGATTTTTTCCTCCCGGGGTTAACATCAGTGCTGACTCTACTCTCCCCAAAAGTCTTTCGGATGAGAATGCAAACCGAG
>CM060343.1:169185-171685 GCA_030674155.1 Stramonita haemastoma
GTTTTGAAGCCTGTACAAATGTGTCGCATGGTCCCCCAGGAGAGAGAAAGGAGAAAAGTAGCCAAGTTTTGACAGGCCAGGAGAAAAGATATTGGTGTCTTGTTTAATGACGTTGATGTGTGAATAACGCATTTTGTGTGTTTTTCCATTGTTTAATTTTAATTTTTTTTTTATAGTAGTGTCCTTGTTTAACGTTCATGTGTGAATAACGCATTTTGTGTGTTTTTCCATTGTTTATTTTTTTTTTTTTCTAGGTGTGTTCTTGTTTAAGTTTGATGTGTGAATAACGCATTTTGTGTGTTTCTTCATTAATTCTATTTTTAAAATTTTTTATTCTGTTCTATTATCATTTATTCTTTTATATTCTTTTACATTGAGGGATAATGGAATAAGCACTGGTGTGCTTTTTTTTCATCCAGTCCCCGTGTGTATGCAGTTTTGTAAATATTGTTATGTGTTCCCACCAGAGGGGCACAGGATGGCCTGTACTCTGACCAGAGGAACTTGTGTGTGTGTGTGTGTGTGTGTGTGTGTGTGTGTGTGTGTGTGTGTGTGTGTGTGTGTGTGTGTGTGTGTGCGGTGTGTGCGTGCGTGCGTGCGTGCGTGCGTGGTGTGTGTGTGTGTGTGTGTGTGTGTGTGTTAAGAAAAAAGGTTGTATGAGGAATTTTGGAAATATTGTTTTATATGAAGTCAGGATAGTTGTATGTGATGATGGGATATATTAAGTAACCAGCCACATCCATACAAAAATTGAAGTAAGGGTTAGAGAAAAAAAATCAACAACAATTTGCTACTCCCCTCCCCCGAAAACAAATATAGTGTACACTTTGCGCACAAAAACAATAAAACATAAAATAATCAACCCCCACAACTCCGTTCCTTTTCCATTGACAAGCTAAAATTAAACCGTTCAGGATGTTCAACAACCAACTTCTTTTCTCTGTGCATCTGTTTTCAGACCCCTCCCCTAAGAAAAAATTGTTCAAAACTCAAAATTTCCCCCTTCACCTATCCCTTAATCTAGTGGACCAGTTGGGGGCACCCCTGAAGATTTTGCGACCAGCTTCCTCCACACCTCATGCTCTTCATCTTTCCGTGGCAAGTCGTTTCTCTGAAGGCCAGTCCACTCTCTGAAAATAATCTGTACAGCTTATGATGCTTTGATTGTGGCAGGTTTGACTGCCTGTGCTGTCAGTGAGGGTCAGTATTGGCATATTTGGCTGAATCCAGTCAGCTGGAGAGCTGATTTCGAGTGAAACTTCGCTTCCAGAGACACGGCCGAATACATTGTTTTTCATCTGTAGAACTGATTTCGAGTGAAACTTCGCTTCAAGACACACAGACTAATACATTGCTCTTCATCTGGAGAGCTGATTTCGTGTAAAACTTCGCTTTCAGACACACACAACCGACTAATACATTATTCTTCATCTAGAGAGCTGAGTTAGTGAGACTTTGCTTTCAGACACACAGACTAATACATTCATTCTCATCTCGAGTAAAAAAAAACAACAACAAAAAAACACTTCCTTAAAGACACACAGCCTAATACATTCATTCTCATCTTGGAGAACTGATTTCGCGAGTGGGAAACTTCACACACACATACACACACACAGACTACCTAACTTTTACTGGGGTAGGAAGAAAAAGCATGGAGAAGATCTGTAGGATGGAGACAGCAGCGACAACAACAACGACAACAACAACAATAACCGACACAAGCTTCCACAGCGACAGTGTCCGAAGCCGCGACGATGATGACGACGACAGTTCCTCAGACAGCTGGACTGCGCATGCCCACACAAGTGACCGCCAGACACTGCACACCGCGAGTCAGGCCCCTAACCGCCACAAACCCTATCCAAACTTGACCAAACGAACCTTCTCCATACGAGACATCATAGGGGAAGACAACTCCTCCTCAACAACAAAAGCAGCAACGACCACCGAGGTCTCACTGAAGGGCACAACAACTGCGGGGTCCACAAAAACGGCGGGAAAAGACACACGGGGGGTTAAAGACACACACCCTTCCCGTGACCTTGACCTTGACCTTGACCCCGGGGTTCCCAGCCTCCCTTCCGCTCCCTTCCGTAACCCTTTGTGGCCTCGCGAGGCTCCGCCCCCTCCTCCGCCATCTTTGGCTTTTCAAGGGGGGATCACTTGCGTGGACAGCCTGGCCAGGGGCGGCTACCCTGCCCTGTCTCCAGGGGGCTTGGGGTCTCACTCGGAGTGGATGTTTCAGAACCTGTATCAGCGTCATCTCTGGTTGGAGGGTGAGTCTCTGCCCTAACGAGATAGAGAGAAAGATGAACAAATCACAGACACGAACAAGGTTGGTGGTGGTGGTGGTGGTGGTGGTGGTGGTTGGTGGTTGTTGGTTGTTGGTGGTGGTTGGTGGTGGTGGTGGTTGGTGGTGGTGGTTGTTGTTGGTGGTGGTTGTTGTGGTGGTTGTTGTTGTTGTTGTGGTGGTGGTTGGTGGTGGTGGTGGTTGTTG
>CM060343.1:184185-186685 GCA_030674155.1 Stramonita haemastoma
TATCTATCTATCTATCTATCTATCTATCTATCTATCTATCTATCTATCTATCTATCTATCTATCTATCTATCTATCTATCTATCTATCTATCTATCTATCTATCTATCTGTCTGTCTGTCTGTCTGTCTGTCTGTCTATCTATCTATCTATCTATCTATCTATCTATCACTTTCAAGAAATAAATGAATTATGTCTTTTTTGCGCTGTATAAATAAATTATCTTTATCATATAGACACTGGAGGCTGAGTTTCCCTGTGATAGTTTGGGGTTTTTATTTTTATTTTTGTTCTCTCTCTCTCTCTCTCTCTCTCTCTCTCTCTCTCTCTCTCTCTCTCTCTCTCTCTCTCTCTCTCTCTCTCTCTCTCTCTCTCTCTCTCTCTCTCTCTCTCTCTCTCTCTCTCTCTCTTTGCCCCCTCTTCCCCCCCCCCCCTCTCTCTCTCTCTCTCTCTCTCTCTCTCTCTCTCTCTCTTTCCCCCCTCTTCCCCCCCCCTCTCTCTCTCTCTCTCTCTCTCTCTCTTTCCCCCCTCCCCCCTCCTCTCTCTCTCTCTCTCCCTCCCTCTCTCTCTCTCTGTGAACTATGTGTTTCAGAACGAATTGAATCGGATCATATGCCTGTTACATTATTAGTTACATTTCCAAGTGATAACTTGCATAATACAGATACCGCATGCAGTAACCAGGCAATAGACAAATTTGCTTGGAACAATGATTATGTTTCGGCTTTTGCTGATGCCTTAAGGACAGATGCAGTCTGTGAAAGAATTGATGCTGCAATTAATATGATTCATACTGATATAAATGCTGCACTGGATGTATTCAATGAATGTATAAAAGAGTGTGCAGTGTGCATGAAAAAATGTGTGTATATGAATACTTATAAACGATCTGACACTTGGTTTGATTATGAATGTGTTATAAAAAATTAATAGAAGAAAAGTAAGAAGACTGTTAAGAAAATATCGAAGTACTTTGAATGATCATGATAGAAATCAGTATACAAGAGCTCGTCGTGAATATAAAAAGTTAGTGAAAAGTAAAGAGAAAACATTTAGTTTTGCTTTCTTAGAAAAACTAGAAAATTCTATTCGGGATCAAAAAGAGTTTTGGATTACTATTAAAAGAGTCTCATTTAAAAGAAACAACCTAGAAATAATATAAGTATAGATACTTGGTTTCAACATTTTACAACACTGCTGGAAAAAGATGTGGTTAATGAGGATAGGACAGATGATCTTTGTCATACTGATGATGACTGTTATATGAATCGTCCAATTTCTAGAGAAGAAATACTATTTGCATTTAGAAAGCTTAAAAATGGAAAGGCTCCTGGCCCTGATGGTATAATGAGCGAAATGTACAAGAATTCAGATGAACAAGTCATACAGATTTTTTAAAAGTTGTTTAATGCTTTGTTCGATAAGGGAATCTTTCCAGAATCATGGACAGAGTGAGTTGTCTTGCCATCATTTAAAAAAAGGTAATGTTAATGACCCCAATAATTACAGGGGCATTTTATCTCAGTAATATTAGTAGTAAGCTGTATAGTACAATAATTAATCACAGATTACAGGAATGGGTGCAGGAAAATGATAGCACTGGGGACCATCAAGCTGGATTTAAAAAAGGATATTCAACATAGATCACATGTATGCATTGTTAGCTTTCAGTTCAGAAACAGTTTACTTTCAATCGTAAATTATATGTTGCCTTCATTGACTTTGCGAAGGCCTTTGACTCTATAAACAGAAACTTACTATGGCCAATCCTACTGAAAAATGGGGTGAATGGGAAATTGTATACATGTATTCAAAGTATGTATGAAAATGTGAAATGTAAGGTAAGGTGTGGAACTGCGTTGACAGATTATGTTAAGTGTACAGCAGGAGTGAAACAAGGTGATGTGTGCAGTCCAATATTATTTTCGCTTTTTATTAATGAACTAGCTATGAGATTATACAGAATGGAAGACATGGTATGTCCTTTTCTTTTGATATGTTTGAACTCTTCATTCTTCTTTTGGCTGACGATGTTATTTTATTATCGGATACAGTAATTGGTTCGCAAAACCAACTCAACAACTTACATCGTGCTGCTGCCTCACTTCAATTGAAAGTAAGCATGAAGAAAAGCAATATCATTGTGTTTAGAGAGGGAGGCTACTTGGGTGCTAGAGAAAGATGGATTTATGATAGGGAAACAATGCCTGTATTTAATGCTTATAAGTATCTATGATTTTTTTTTACCACGCGACTAAGTTTTGTTTCTGCATGTAAAGATCTTACGAGTAGGGGGAAAAACTCTCTGTTAAGTATTATGAAAAGGTTATCTACCTTAAACAATTCTTCCTTAAAATTATTTCTTAAAATTTTTGATTCACGAGTCCAGCCTGTTGTACAGTATGGCTCTGAACTGTGGGGATTGAACAAAGCTGCACTCTGTTGCGAGTCTGTTCATTTGTTTGCCTTGAAAAAGTTTTTAGCTGTAGAAAGGCGTACACC
>CM060343.1:197318-204818 GCA_030674155.1 Stramonita haemastoma
TATTTAACATATGTCAAAAACAAAGTTCATCTTTTTCCCGTCCTCGCTTGTGCAGTCAAGGGGTGTTTAAATTTACCTTTTTGGACAAACATTTTCTTAAGAAAAGGAAAAAAATTTGATGGACAAAGGAGCCAATTTGATACCCTAAGCCTAAGATATAGCTTTTTTCAACAGTTTTAAAATTATGGCCAACTTAGCTGGAAGAATGAAAACACATTAGGTAAAGGACATCCAGTTTGGTTTTTTTCGGGGAATCTTGTGCAATGAGGGGGAGGCCGGCATGGATGAGATACTTTTTTTTTGAATAAGAAAATGGGCAGCCAAGAAATCAGGAAAAACCACTTTATTCTTGAAACCTTTTACTGAAAGCTGATGGTTATTGTCACTATGAAATAAATAATTATCATCAGAAAAATGAGGAGCATGGAGCTACAGGTGTAGGCATGATTTCCAACTCTGATAAAAAATGAATCCTTAATGAAGCCAACAAAAAGAAAATCAAATCAATAAGGGAAAACCCCGCTTGCAGGTGACTGAGTCTGTCTTGATGAACACATCACTTTGAACACTCTTCTACAGCAGGCTAAACTTGCACATTGTATGTTAGAGGACATGCAGCTAACAGGAAAGACGGTTTTCTACCTGGCAGTGTATGCCAGTTGAGACGCACTAGGCATATATATATATGATTGTGTGTGTATGTGTGTGTGTGGTGAGTGTGTGGTCTATACATTTATGCACACGAGTGTGCAAGTCTTCGTTGCAGTATGCACAAATGTTCTTGTGGAAATCAAAGTCTCATCCAATGTGTTTTCTGCAAATACACAATTTTACCTGAAAAAAAACAAACACATCCTTATGTTCAAATGCATATTGCTGACCAAAACACAACCCCGGTGATAAACCCTACCTCCAAAGACCCCTAGCACCACAGGATCACCCCTCAGAACTATCAAACAAGGACCACAAACCAAACCTCAAGGTATAACAGTCATCCCCCCCCTCCCTTAAGTTTCTTTCTATGGTGTGCGGTGAGTGTGTGTTTGTGTGTTTTCATGTAGTGTGCATTTAGGTAGTAGTGTGTGTATGCTCGTGCTTGTGCGTGTTTGTGCTTGGCAAGTGCACAAACACGACCCCCAAACATTTCCCATGAGCCTCTGGCCAGGCGCCTTTTTTCTTAAGAACATGACAGGAGCTTTTCTCGAGCTGAGAGTTGGTAAGCTTGCGGTACTTGCTCTCTTTTAGTGTCTTGCTCGGCGTTTCTGACCATTACATATGGGAAGAGGACAAGCTTTTCAGCTCGGACTTTTTCAGCCACCCCACATCACTACTGTGGGGCGTGCCCTCATCATGGGGTGAGTAGGTGGTGGTGTGGGGGTGGAGGTAGGTATGTGTGCATGTATGCGTGCATGTATGTGCGTTCTGATGCATGGGTGAGTGCAAATGTGTGGGGTGTGAGTGCATTCTGAAAAGGACTTTCATGCCTTGAGTGAAGGTTTCATGAATCTCCATTTGATAACCCGAAAGAATTGAATCCTGAGTTACTTTTGGGTGTAAGGGAGTGTGGTTCACAGGGGTTCACTGCTGACAAATTGTGTCTCTTTAAACATGTTTCTGAACAGGAATTTTGAAGTCTAGCAAAGGAAAAAAATGTATTCGTTGGGTTAAACTTCTCTCTCTTCCTCCTCTTTGAGGGTAGGATTTTTTTTTTTAAAGTCTTCTGCCTAATCTTTTACCACATAAATGAAATTTAGTCATCTTTATCTCTCTCTCTTAATCTCTTCCGCATCCAATAATTCCCAAATATGTGCTTATTATGTGTATATATGTGTATGCGTACTTGTGTGTCTTTACATGGTAGGGGTGTGTGGGGGGGGGGGGGGGTGAGGGAGAGGTTTGTAAAACTGGTAATTTTACACAGACAGGACAACTGAAGCCATATGTTGACATTTCTTCAGATGATGTTCATGAAACATAGAGATAATGCAGAAGAGAGCTATCAGATCAGAAACCAAATGAAAGAAATATCCAATGATATGCATCCAGAGAAACTTCCTCACAAATGTCACAGTAAACAGACACTAAACCTTGTAAAGCATCTATGACTAAGAAAATTGGAAAGTGTGATGACTTAGGGAAAATGGGAACTATATATGACTTAATTAAAGAAAATCTGGGAAATGTGTCAGGATAAACTGAGAGATGTGTAATGACTTAGAGAAAAGACAGTCACTATTCCTTTAAGGAAACACTGAACAAAGCTTGACACAAAGGACTAGTCCCTGCACTGTGAAGTGACAAAAGGCATCAGAGGAAAATGAACACCACAGTCTACACTGAGTAAGATGCAGTCTGATCCCTGTCTGGCTTCCCAGTTACACAATATTTACTTCAGGGGGAAGGCATGTAGGGGGAACGCATGTTTCTACATTTAAAATATTACACGCTACCAGTTCATATTTAAATTCAGAATACTGCATCGTGATATGAAATTAGTCTACGTTTAAATACAACAGTATATACATTCAAGTTTGAAGTACTGCATAATCACAATAACAATGTATCTAGTCATGTATCTAGGTTCAAGTGCTACAGTCATGTACCTCAGTTCAAAGTGACAAGAACTGGTGGAAAGAAATCAAAGGATTGTCCAAAGGAAACTGTACCTAACAAAAACACCCCATGAGCAGACTCTAACCTCCTCAGAAAAACTGTGGCTGATGATGAACTAGGAGAACTGTGACAAAAGAATTTCAGCAGGCATGAACTAAAACAGTGTAGTAGTATGGTACAAGATCTCAGCGTACTAGAGTAGGGGTGGTATGAGTGAGAGTGTGTGTGGGGTGTGTGTGTGTGTGTGTGTGTTGTGTTGTGTGTGTGTGTGTGTGTGTGTGGTTGTGTGTGTGTGTTGTCCCCGTCTGTGTGTGTGTTCTATAGACCAGCCTGTATCTCAGAAAAGCAACATTTAAAACTCTTATTTAATAAAAGGAGGGAAAAAAAAGGAATAAAGCTAAAGCCAATGACGGACCATTTGGTGCCTTTTTCAGCCTCACTCAGTCATCTCTGAACCTGAACACGAGTTAACAGCTCTCTGCCTATGTCCATCTGAAGGTTCAATTCAACAACTCTTTCATCCTAACATCTGAACACTGTCATCATGACAAAGCTTTACTAAGACACAGCCTTGCTTTCAATACTGTCACTTTACAGAGTATCTTTTTCTTTTTTTTTTTATATCACAAAAACAAAAACTGCTATTAATTTCTAAACATTCAACAACATACTGGTCAAAATGTATTGCTGTGTGTGTGTGTGTGTGTGATGTGTGTGTGTGTGTGTGTATGTGTGTGTGTGTGTGTGTGTGTGTGTGCGCGCGCGCGAGTGTGTGTGTGTGCGTGTGTTGTTTCTCTCTGTAGCTGTCTTAGTGTTTGTATGTGTGTGTGGCGGGGTATTTTAAATTTTCATTTATGTATTTTCACTCCCTGATTCTTGCTAGCTAAAAATTTCCATGAGGGAGCTAACAGCTGGTGCCATCTCCTGCAGACTGCTGGAGAGATTTTCTGGTTATACTGGACAGAGTCATGTTACTGAACAGTGTCCAGCTGACCACACCCTGAAAAGTCTTACTTTGTAGAAAAAAAATGTTAGCAGGACATAATGTTGAAGTATGCAAAACCAGAACTATCTTCAAGGCAGCTGAACATTTAATCTATTCAAAAGGATTTTGCAGAACATGTATCTGACAGTTCAACAGCATTTTAAATCAAGAAACTGAGAAACAGAAATGTTTATGTCTACAAAAAATCCAAATCAACTTGAATGCTAAAAAGAAAAGCCTGCCAGATTCTAAAAACTGATCCAGGGGTAGACCTCACAGATAAACAACAAAAACAAAAGCAGGGCACAAGGGGCAGAGTAGTCAGCTGGCGTCAGATGGTGACCTGTTTTCAAAGTAATTAGGACTATGTGGGATGATAAAAAAATTTGAACAAAGAAGACAGGTTGACTTGGTCCACAACACACCAGGAGTTTTGCAACCCAGACTGTGCTGACTTTGGAAAATACCACACTGACCTATCAACCTAGAATGTACTGACTATGGATAATACCACACTGGCCTATCAACCCAGACTGTGCTGACTTTGGAAAATACCACCCCTGACCAATCAACCTAGAATTGTACTGACTATGGATATACCACATGGCCTATCAACCCAGACTGTGCTGACTTTGGATAATACCACACTAACCTATCAACCCAGAATGTACTGACTATGGATAATACCACACTGGCCTATCAACCCGAATGTGCTGACTATGGATAATACCACACTGGCCTATCAACCTAGAAAGTACTGACTATGGATAATTTCCACACTGACCTATCAACCTAGAATGTACTGACTATGGATAATACCACACTGGCCTATCAACCCAGAATGTGCTGACTATGGATAATACCACACTGGCCTCTCAACCCAGATTGTACTGACTATGGATAAATACCACACTGACCTATCAACTAGAATGTACTGACTTTGGGTAATACCACACTGGCCTATCAACCCAGATTGTACTGACTTTGAACCTCTCAACCCAGACTACTGACTTCGGATAATACCACACTGACCTCTCAACCTAGATTGTACTGACTATCGATAATACCACACTGACCTCTCAACTCAGACTGTATTGACTATGGGTATACCACACTGACACATTTAACCCAGACTGTACTGAGGACAGAAGGAATCCTAACTATCAGTAAACCTATTATGGCATCAGCTACAGACAGACTGTGAAAAGTTATACCAAGAACAGAAGGAATCCTGAAATGTATCATGATGGCATCAGCTACACACAGACTGTGAAGGGTTAAACTGAGGACAGAAGGAATCCTGAAATGTATCATGATGGCATCAGCTACACACAGACTGTGAAGGGTTAAACTGAGGACAGAAGGAGTCCTGAAATCTATCATGATGGCATCAGCTACACACAGACTGAAGAATTATACTGAGAACAGAGGGAATCCTGAAATCTATCATGATGGCATCAGCTACACACAGACTATGAAGGGTTAAACTGAGGACAGAAGGAATCCTTGACAACAGGGGAAAGGCCAAAGGGTGGGAGGTGGGGAAGGTTGTACAACAACAGTACAAAGACAAAAAAAAAGTACACGGCTGATTTCTAACAGGTATAAAGCTCTGGGTTCTATCTCTCTCTACACACACACATGAAGTGATCTACTCACATGCGTGCATGCACACACACAACACACACACATCTACACACACACATCTACACACACACATAGCATGTACACACACACATACACACACAACATCACACATGCACACAACACACATACACACAAACACATACACACATACGCACACAACACACACAAACACACACACAACACATACACAACACATACACACAACACACACATACACACACACACAAATGCACACACACCACCAACACCAACTCCACTCCCAAAAAGTCCCTCAAATTAGACTATAAACCGAGACCATGTGTGCGAACACATGTCGAACATCTTGCACACATGTTAAAGCCTGTTCCATTTTTCAGAAGAGTAGGCCATTGTGTGCCAGTAGGCAAAATTTACAAAACTGCATACACATACTGACATAGGGACCAGCTGTAAAAAAACACAGGAGTGCGTATTCCATTATCCTTGAAATAAAAGAAAAATTAACATAAAATAAATAAAACATACCAACAACAAACACACAGAGCACTGAAAAATGTGGTTAATCACAGGCTTACCAACCACTACCTGAACTGAAGTCACAATGTTAACACAGAAATATCGTATGCTGAAAGGGGGACTGAGAAAAAGGAATCCCAAACCAATCTATTCTGGCCTGAACAAGGGGGCTTTCAGAACTGTCTTACAGCTAACTTCACCTATCAACCCATTGCACACTCCCGCCTCTTACACTTCTCCTTTGCTGTGATGCTTCTCTGAAGTTCAAACGTTCTGCTGGCTCTTTGGGTGGAATAGCAAAACTTGTTCCAATGCCATGTCTGGTGCTGGATTTCTGCACATGACAGCTGCTTCTTCACTGACTCTCTGAAGCCTTTCCTGGGAATGCAGCAGTGACCTTTGCCCTGTTTCAGCTGGCCAAAGAAGACAGCTTCAGTTTTTCCTGTATTCTCCATCCTTGCTCCATCTTCAGCCCAACCAAGTTGCCGCTGCAGCACACAGGAAGGAAGGTGGCAGGATGGTTAAAACGTTCACCTGCCAACAAGTAAACTGTGAGGTTCTGGGTTCAATTCCCAGCCTCGCCCTTTCTTCCCAGTCTGACGAGAAAAAAAAATCAAACTGATTGTCAGTCATTTGGATGAGACTATATACCGAGGCCTTGGGCGCAAACACACGCATAACATCTTGCACACACGTTAAAACCCTGTTCCGCCTTTCAGAAGAGCAGACCACTGTGTGCCGGTAGGAGCGGATGACAAAATTAAAAAAACCAGCATGCACACAGGTGTCGTGTTTAGACACAATCCTGAGGAAAAATCAGGGAGTTGGAGTCTCCAGGGTGGCTCGAGACTGTATATAAAAAAAAAGTAATAGGTAGGTGCTCCGCTTGTGGCGACGCGCTCTCCCCGGGAAGAGCAGCCCGAATTTCACACAGAGAAATCTGCTGTGACATAAAGTGGTATAAAAAAAATTTTAAATAAATATGGACTCAAGACCAGGCAGATTGGCTCTGTGAAGAATTTCTTCATTGCTGAATTGTCTTGCAAATGGACGCCAAGAATGGAAGGAAGGTAGCACTGATGGAAGGAAGGCAGTGTTGATGGAAGGAAGGAGCACTGTTGATGGATGGAAGGTGCTCTATGAAGGACGACAAGAATGGAAGGAGGAGGTTGAGAGCACCTGATGGAAGGAAGGCAGCCTGATGGAAGGAAGGCAGCAGTTGATGGAAGGAAGGTAGCACTGATGGAAGGAAGGTAGCATGATGGAAGGAAGGTAGCGATTGATGGAAGGAAGGAGCACTGATGGAAGGAAGGTAGCACTGATGGAAGGAAGGCAGCATGATGGAAGGAAGGTAGCACTGTGGAAGGAAGGTAGCATGATGGAAGGAAGGTAGCACTGATGGAAGGAAGGTAGCACTGATGGAAGGAAGGTAGCACTGATGGAAGGAAGGTAGCACTGATGGAAGGAAGGTAGCATGATGGAAGGAAGGTAGCACTGATGGAAGGAAGGTAGCACTGATGGAAGGAAGGTCAGCACTGATGGAAGGAAGGTAGCACTGATGGAAGGAAGGTAGCATGATGGAAGGAAGGTAGCATTGATGAGAAGGTAGCACTGATGAAGGAAGGTAGCACTGATGGAAGGAAGGTAGCACTGATGGAAGGAAGGCTAGCGTTGATGGAAGGAAGGTAGCACTGATGGAAGAAGGTAGCATTGATGGAAGGAAGGTAGCACTGATGGAAGGAAGTGTGCATGAATGGAAG
>CM060343.1:212318-246319 GCA_030674155.1 Stramonita haemastoma
TTGTTTGAGGTGAATCAGATAACTATAGACCTCAAAAATAGAAATAAATGGTATGTGGAGTTTTGAAGGAATATGCTTTTCTTGGCAGTAGTGTTTTAGTGTGTTTAGGTTATTGGATTTTGAATCATCATTGCTAACAACGTTAGTAGAAACGTTTGTGAAGTGATTGTTGAGTTGTTCAGCAGTAACATCTTTGATTTCATTTGATTTGGAAGATGATTGTTTGTTATTTGATTTATGGCCTTCCCAAAAAATTTTGAGTTTTGTTTTGAAGATAGTAAATCTTGGAAATATTTCTTTTTTTCTCGACGTTTCTGTGAGTTTATGGCGTTTCGTAATTTTTTTGACTCTTCATGATATTTATTCTTTTTTAAGAGATCTCTAAGATAGCATACCTCCTCTAGTTCTTTTGTAAGCCAAGGCGGTTTGGGGGCATGTTTGACCCTTCTGGTTTTTAGTGGAGCATGTTTATTGTAAATTTCAGTGAAAGTTTTTAT
This sequence comes from Stramonita haemastoma, assembly GCA_030674155.1. Taxonomy (NCBI): domain Eukaryota; kingdom Metazoa; phylum Mollusca; class Gastropoda; order Neogastropoda; family Muricidae; genus Stramonita; species Stramonita haemastoma. The sequence continues at coordinate 212,816 of CM060343.1, forward strand.
CCAAAAATCGATAGCCAAGTCTGGATCAGTAATGTTGAATGTTTCTGAGAGCATAGAGTTTCTTAGTTCGAGAAGAAAAATCTGTTCATTGAATTTTGCAAAAGAACGATATGTTAAGGTTTTATGGCCAGGTTTGGGAATTTTTGTTCCTTTTTTTGACCAAGTAGTACAGACAGGGTAGTGATCGCTGCAGTTATAGACAGGGACACATGTTTCTATGATGTTTTTAGGATTTGATACGTAGATGTGGTCAATTATTGTGCTTGAATTTGGCATAACTCTCGTGGGTTAACTAACTAGTTGGTGAAGGTTGAATGAATTAGTAACTTGCATCCATGCATTATTTACTTTTGTTACATCGATATTAAAATCACCTAGAAGTATCACTTCCCTGGATTCTAATAGGACTACGTTCATCATTGCATCAAACTTGTCTATCCATTTTTTTCTTTCTGCTGGATTCCTATAGCAGAATCCCACTGCTATAGGTGGTGAACCTTTCATGGAGACTTCAAGCCAGACAGATTCTACATCATAATGTTCTAGATGGATGAGACGCTTGAAGGTTATAGATTCACTAATGTATATGAGGATTCCTGTTTCTTTTTGCTTTTGTGGATCCTTTCGTATGATTTTATATCCTGGGATATATAAATTACTGTCTACTATTTGTTTTGAAAGTCTTGATTCAGATAGAAGAGAGAGAGAGAGAGAGGGGGGGGGGAGAGGGAGAGAGAGAGAGAGAGAGAGGAGAGAGAGAGAGGAGAGAGAGAGAGAGGAGAGAGAGAGAGAGAGAGAGAGAGAGAGAGAGAGAGAGAGAGAGAGAGAGAGACAAGGCAAGGCAAGGCAAAATTCTTTTAATCAAGGATAATAGATAAGCACTCATGTGCTTTTTTACATCCAGTCCCCGCCCTTTTCAGGGATAACATCAAGATAAAAAGATAGCCTCAACTAAACAAACAATTATAATGATCCAATTACCAAGAGCAAAAAACCTTACCAAGTATCAAACAACAGGTAAGAAATAGACAGAGATACAATATTAAGGTAATGTTATGAAAAAAAAAAAAGGCACTCATTCAGAAACGATAAAAGAGAAGTAAGAATCAATGATGATTTCGATTTGAATAAAAACAAATAAACAAACAAACAAGCATTGAAAACAAAACAAAACAAAAAACCCAGCAAAAACAAAACAAAACGAAACAAAACAAAAAAGGCACAATAATTAAAGATCAAACATGAGAATATGATGAGGTTTGATGACTCAAAACATCAATCCACCACCATCTATCATCAAAATAAGTCCCTTAAAACATAAGATTTTGATAAAAGGTGGGAAAGAACATCAACAACAGGTAAGAAATAAGACAGAGATGCAATATTAAAGTAATGTTATATAAAGGCACTCATTCAGAAACGAAAATATGAAGTAAGAATCAATGAAGATATTGATTTGAAGTTTAAAAAAAAAAAATAATAAAAAAAAATCAAAGCAAAAAAAAAAAGGCGCAATAATTAAAGAGCAAAAATGAGAATATGATGAGGTTAAATGACTGAAGACATCAATCCACTACCATCTATCATCAAAATAAGTCCCTTAAAACATAAGTTTTTGAACAAAAAAGCCCCAACTCACACACACACATACGCACGCACGCACAAACACACACATACACACACACCTCACTTAGTCTAATAATTGAAGGTCATAAGATCATCATAATCAGAGAGAAGTGAGGAGGGAGAGGGCAGATAGTTTGAGAGGGGAGAAGTGTGGTTTGCTATTTTTGATGCATCAAGTGGATTAGAAGGTGATATTTGAAGGTTGTTAATGATTGATGTTGTTTAATTGAGTCAGGGAGGGAGTTCCATAGCGTAGGGCCTGAGTACAGTAAACTAGTTTTGAACAAGTCTTTTCTTGGGATTGGGACACTTGGCTTTACCGTATTTCTGGAATGATTCATTGGGAATTTGTCTTTTAAGGATGTGGGGACATTTCCTGTCAGTATCTTTAACATGATGATGCCTTTGTTATATTTTAGTCTTTGGTGCAGGGGAAGGATATTTAATTGAGTATAATCCCCTTCTAGCAAGGTTGTTTTCTTCAGAAGGACCAGTTTGAGACCAGTTTATACAGACTTAGTAACGGTTTCATGATATTTGCACTGGCAGAGTCCCACGGGGTTGCTGCATAGTCTATTGAGGATTCTATATAAGCTTGAAAAAACAGTTTCCTTGAATGGTAATCGAGAAAGTGTTTAATTTTAATCAACTGGTAGACTTTTTTGGACAGGTATTTGCATAGATGAGATATGTGGTAGAACCAGCTGAGATTTTCATCAATTGTCACTCCTAGAACTTTGTGGTGAGGGGTTTGTTCAATTGCTTCTTTTTTTATGTGAATTGGAAATAGTTTATGTGGTAAATTTTGTCACTTTTGTCTGGTGGTGATTAGCATGCATTTTGTTTTTTGGGGGTGGATAGACATGTGGTTCAGTTCAGTCCATTTGACAAGGTCGTCAGTGCTTTTTTGTAGTAAGGTTGTAAGATAGTCAATGTCATTATGGCTTGTATGTATGGTTGTGTCATCTGCAAATAGTTCACATTTGGAATTGATATGTAGAGGAAGGTCATTTATGTATAATGAAAAGAGAATAGGGCCCAATATGGATCCCTGTGGTACTCCATAATGAATGGGCTTTAGTTTGGATGTTGATGTAGTTATTGAGACACACTGGTGCCTATTTGTAAGATATGAATCGAGTAGTCCTAGGGTTTTTGTAGAAATGTTATACAGGTTTAGCTTTTTAAGGAGAAGTTTGTGGTCAATTGTATCAAATGCTTTTTTGAAATCAACAAATAATACTCCGCAAAATTTGTTGTCATTGATGTTCGATAGCCAATTATCTACAAGACTGGTTAGTGCTGTATGACACGAGTACTTTAATCTAAATCCAGACTGATTAGGATGAAGTAAGTTGTTGATTTCTGTATGACGGACTAAGTGTTTATTCATATGTTTTTCCAGTGGTTTTGAAAGGATCGGTATAATGGAGATGGGCCTATAGTTTGAAGGATCAGAAGTATCACCAGACTTGTAGATGGGGATTACTTTAGAACATTTGAAGGCATTGGGGAAATAGTTCTTATCAAGGCAGAGGTTATAGATATATGTTAGGGTGTCTGTGATAACTGGAGCTGATAGTTTTAGTATACTGCTGTCTATTCCATCAAGACCATGCGTTCTTGATTGTTTGAGGTGTGTCAGATAGTTGTAGACCTCTGAGACAGACATGAAAGGTTTGTGAAGTTTTGAAGGAATATGCTTTTCTTGGTAGAGAGAGAGGAGAGAGAGAGAGAGAGAGAGAGAGAGAGAGAGAGAGAGAGAGAGAGAGAGAGAGAGAGAGAGAGAGAGAGAGAGGAGAGAGACGAGAGAGGAGAGAAGTTTTATTTATTTATTTATGTGATAGTGCGAGTAGCAAGGATAAAGGCAGGGTAGAGAAAGCGTGGAACAATGCACAGCAACCAGGCAACAGGAGACTCAGGGAAGACAGTCGCTAGGAAACTTCTTTTATTTCATCCTCTTCTTTCTTTCTCTGATGCTCTCTCTCTGGCGACTCCACACTGATGACACTTTTTGATGACTCTTTTTGATGACTCTCCTCTTATGCACACATCCTCCTATATTTGCATATTGCGTGGACCTCAAAGAAAGCACCACGAAGCTGCAACCAAATCGACAGATTTGAGCCAAAATGGAGGACATTTTGTGTTTCCTTTTGCAGCTTCAATGGTGACTATCTTTTCGTCTGCGCAAACAAACTACACAAATCATATATCAAAATTAACTAGAGAATTCAAACTTTGCAATATTGCATTTTAATCAGCAACTATATTACTGGAAGTAAACGGTAATTAATGCGTCTAAATATACTTACTTTTAACGGCAATAATCCCTCGCCAGATACCGTGGGTGGATGGTCACCCATACTTTTTATATAGACCACAGCTCTTTCCTACACACGCTAGGGCTCTTTTACACACACCGTAGCCTTTATTTCTACACACCTTTATTTCTACACACGGCACACACCGGGGCTAGTGGGCGGCTACTACGGGAAGTTCTGGCATCATTCTCGCATCAGAAGCCATTTTGGAGAACACGTGGAACAGTAATATCTGAAGGCGAGTACACTTTTTTCCTCCCATCTTAGTCGGCATCTGCTGCAAGAAAGTTCACCACCAGCCAAATTTCAAAGAAACAAAAGAAGGCACAAGGCTGCTGTGGTTTCTGCCACTGGAAAGCTGATCACAAAACAACAGGTTCCTGCATTACCAGCCGAAACTGGATATGTTGAGATCACCCTATGCACATCTGCTCAGACTGCAGTCTGATGCTGCAGACAGAGGTCACTATCATCCAAGAACCTGGTGATGATGAACTGCCAAGGGCAACACCTCCCACTCCCAGCAATCATTGAGACCAGAGGCAACAAATACAAGAACAAAATCAGTTTTAGCAGCTCCGTATTGATGCTGGTAAATGTTTGTCTCAGCTCTAAACTGGTACTGATGTCTTTCATAAGAATGAAAATATTTTCTACTGTTTTGGTTTGATTTTGTTGGTTTGTTTGATTTATTGTTATCTTATCCAAGACATTCAGTAATGAAATGTGGCATACTATCCATACAGTTTAGGTTTGAATTTCTCCTTAGTACTGTGTGCATTCAAACAGTTTAGAATCATATTTCTTGTATTTTGCAAGTGTGTATGTGTGTGTGTGTGTGTGTGTGTGTGTGTGTGTGTGTGTGTGTGTGTGTGTGTGTGTGTGTGTGTGTGTGTGTGTGTGTGTGTGTGTGTGTGTGCGTGTGTACGCGTGCAAATGTGCACTTATTCGTATGGGTTATTCTGTTCTTAAATTCCTTACTCATGACTGATATCAGCAGGTACAATTGTTATTTCACTTTTTGGCTTTTGCACATGTTGAACGTTTTGGAGGGTATGGCATGACGGCCTCTAGCAAGTACTCAGGCACTTCAACATTGACAACTGCCTCACTGAAGTCATCAAGGCACTGTATGAGAACGCAAGAAGTACAGTTTTCATGAACAATCACGTGGGCGAGTTCTTCAAGACCACGGTTGGGATCCGCCAGGGCTACCTTCTCTCACCTGTACTCTTCAACCTCTTCCTCGAAAACATCATGACAGAGACACTGCAAAACCACCACACTTCCATCTCCATTGGTGGAAGACCCCTTTGCAACCTCAGATTTGCAGATGACATTGACCTCATGGGCAGCAGCAAACAAGAACTGCAAATCCTCACAGACAGTTTATGAGATCGAGCGATCGCATATGGCATGGAGGTCAGTACAGAGAAATCAAAGATCATGGTCAACAGCGCAAGTAATGGCAGCATGGAAATAAAGATGAATGGAGAAATACTGGAAGGGGTGAGCCAATTCAAATACTTAGGCTCCATCCTAACAAAAGATGGCACATCAAACAATGAAGTGAAAGCTCACATTGCAACAGCAACATCTGCTCTAGCCAGACTCGAGAAGATCATCAGAAGCAACAACATCAGCTTCTGCACCAAATACCACCTCTACAAATTCCTCGTGATATCCATCCTTTATATGGCTGTGAATCATGGACTCTGACAGCAGAGTTAGAGAGGAGAATCCAAGCATTCGAGAACAAGTGCCACAGAAGACTCCTCAAAATATCATACAAAGAACACAAGACCAATAACTATGTGAAAGAAGAAATCAAAAAGCGTGTGGGCCCCCAAGAGCCTTTGCTCTCCACCATAAAGAGGAGAAAGCTGATGTGGTTTGGTCATGCCACAAGACACAACACCTTAGCAAAAACCATCTTGCAAGAGATCAAGGCACCGCTAGTCTAACTCTCTCTCTCTCTCTCTTCTCTCTCTCTCTCTCTCTCTCTCTCTCTCTCTCTCTCTCTCTCTCTCTCTCTCTCTCTCTGTGGTTAAGCCACACACACAAGTGCACACGGCTACACGTCAATGATAATGAGATAAGCACTCTTGTGATTTTTTTTACATCCAGTCCCCGTGTGTTTGCAGTTTTGTAAATGTCATCTGTTCCTCCCGGCACACAATGGCCTACTCTTACGAAAAGCGGAACAGGATTTAGCGTGTGTGCAAGATATTCTGAATAGAGCCAGCCAGCCAGATCCCATCAAACTAAGATGTTATTGTCCTGGTTAACTTGCTGACTGGAACTGGAAAAGCTTTGTGATGTAACTGTGTGGGTAGGCTGGTGCCTCATTGTTTGCCAACAACACAGTGTTGCCGATTTGCCAAAAGGGTGGGACTGAAATAAGCTAGGGCTTGATGTTCTTTCCTTGGCTCACTCTTATTGGCCTGTGTGTTTTTGTCATCATTTCTTGAATAAGAGTTGTCTACACCCAAAGTGAAATAGACATACCCCTTATCTGATGGCCACCGCGGTGGCCTAGTGGTTAGGGCGTCGTACTCATAATCTAAAGGTTGCAGATTCGATCCCAGCTATTCCGCTATGGGGTTGTGCCCTTGGAAAAGGCACTTTAAGGCTATTTTCTCACCCCACCCACGTGTAAAAGGGGTACCAACCTTGTGTTGGGGGTTAACCCTGCGATAGACTGGCGTCCTATCCAGGGGGGAGTCTATGAATCTCAGTCGCTTAACACCACAGAAACCGGGATAAGCACCGGCCTGATGAGCCTTAGGCTCGGGACAGACTTAACTTAACTTATCTGACGGGAAGGGACCCCAGAAGGCTTCTTCTTCTCAGTGGCTTACAGTCATTGTTGTTATTCTTTTATATCCAGGATAATGGAATAAGCACTCTTGTGCTTTTTTACATCCAATCCCCGTGTGTATGCAGTTTTTTTTCTAAATCGTGTCATCCGTTCCCACAGGCACAGGATGGCCTACTATTACGAAAAGCGGAACAGGATTTAACATGTGCGCAAGATGTTCTGCGTGCGTTCGCACACGGGGCCTCGGTTTAAAGTCTCATCCGAAAGACTTTTAGGCAGAGTGGAGTCATCACTGATGTTAAGGAGTCGCATTGCACCACGGGTCAACTTTTTGTTATTGATAAGCTATAAATCTGGAATAAAAAGGCTATTAAATGCAAAAATCAGATTGAAAATCAGACAATTCAGTTTTCTAGTGTACAGAAACATCTCTCTATTTCTTCTGTCCTACACCCTAATTGATATTTGTGGTCGGTTTTCTAGTGTACAGAAACATCTCTCTATTTCTTCTGTCCTACACCCTGACTGATATTTGTGGTCAATTTCTAGCCATGGGGTGTCCATCCATTTATGACTGAAGTGTAAATTATCTTTCCTTAAAGGTGTCCCATAACCTATGTATGGGTGTGAGGTGCTAGAGACCTCAACTTCTCCAGGGGGCTAGCATATTGAGGGCGGCATCCATCTCCTCTCCCTCGCTTCTTTACCTTCCCTGACCCTAAAGAGGCAGGTACCCATTTCACACTCACTCACTCAGTCCCATGTCCCAAAGGACGTAGGGGGGACATTTGACGCAACAGAGATCTTTTTCCATGCTTCACGATCCTGTGTGGCTAGTAGGAGGTGTTGCAGGGGTTGGGCAGTCTAGTCTTTGATGTTGTCAACCCATGATTTCTTTTGGCGGCCTCTTCTTCTCTTGCCCTCGACTGTTCCTTGCAGGATGGTTTTTATAGAGTGTTGTGTCTTGTGGTGTGACCAAACCACATCAGCTTTCTCCTCTTTATGGTGGAGAGCAAAGGCTCTTGGGGGCACACACGCTTTCTGATTTCTTCTTTCACATAGTTATTGGTCTTGTGTTCTTTGTATGATATTTTGAGGAGTCTTCTGTGGCACTTGTTCTCAAATGCTTGGATTCTCCTCTCTAACTCTGCTGTCAGAGTCCATGATTCACAGCCATATAGGAGGATAGATATCACGAGGGATTTGTAAAGGTGGTATTTGGTGCAGAAGCTGATGTTGTTGCTTCTGATGATCCTCTCGAGTCTGGCTAGAGCAGATGTTGCTGTTGCAATGCGAGCTTTCACTTCATTGTTTGATGTGCCATCTTTTGTTAGGATGGAGCCTAAGTATTTGAATTGGCTCACCTCTTCTAGTGTTTCTCCATTCATCTTTATTTCCATGATGTCATTACTTGCGCTGTTGACCATGATCTTTGATTTCTCTGTACTGACCTCCATGCTGTATGCGCTCGCTCGATCTGTTAAATTGTCTGTGAGGATTTGCAGTTCTTGTTTGCTGCTGCCCATGGGGTCAATGTCATCTGCAAATCTGAGGTTGCAAAGGGGTCTTCCACCAATGGAGATGGAGGTGTGGTGGTTTTGAAGTGTCTCTGTCATGATGTTTTCGAGGAAGAGGTTGAAGAGTACAGGTGAGAGAAGGCAGCCCTGGCGAACCCCAACCGTGGTCTTGAAGAACTTGCCCACGTGATTGTTCATGAAAACTGCACTTTTTGTGTTCTCATACAGAGCCTTGATGACTTCAATTAGGCAGCTGTCAATGTTGAAGTGCCTGAGTACTTGCCAGAGGCCATCATGCCATACCCTGTCAAAGGCCTTTTTGAAATCTATGAAATTGTGGTACAAGTCTTTTTGGTGTTGGAGATGCTTCTCTATCAGAAATCTCAGATTGAAAACTTGTTCCATTGTGCTGCGTTTTGGTCTAAAGGGTGCTTGTTCTTCTGCCAGGAGTTTTTCCGCTTGGTTTTTCAGTCTGTTGAGGACTACCTGCAGCATGATCTTGCTAGGATGACTTATGAGACTGATGGTTCTGTAGTTCTGGCATTGCTTGAGGTTTCCTTTCTTTGGCAGGGGTATTACAAGAGACTGTGTCCATTCTTTTGGCCATTCTTTGGTGTCGTGGATCTTCTGACAAAGTTCTGTGAATCGCCTTGCTGTTTCATTCCCTCCATTTTTTATGAGTTCAGCTGGGATGTTATCGATTCCAGGGGACTTCCCCTTCTTCAATTGTTTAATAGCTGCATCTACTTCACACCTTAGTATTGGTGGGTCTTTATCTTGGTGTTCAGGGGGTTTGTCAGAAACTATGTTGGTATCTGGGCATAGTGGGTAGTTATACAATCCCTCACAGTATTCTGTCCAGCATTGGAGGATGGCATTGTTTTCCATTAAAAGATTTCCTTCTTTGTCTTCAATAACAGAGGCTTTAGGCTGTGTGGTTTTTGCTAGTGCTTTCAAAGTGTCGTAAGCTGTTTTGCTGTTTCCCTTGGCTATTCCAGCTTTGATGTGTTGCATTGTTCTTCTATCCACGCTTCTTTGGCTTCTCTCATCTTTTTCTCACTTCTCTGTGGCTATCCATGTACTTCTTGTAAGCTTCTTGACTTGTGAACTTTTGTTTCTTAAGTTCTCTTCTTTTGTCGCAGAGGTCAAGAACCTCATTTGTCACCCAGGGTTGTTTCTTTGTTCTGCTTCTTCCTAATGTACCCATTTACAGCTGAGTGAACTGGGCAACTGTACTGAAACCAAGGCACACAAACGGTCACCCATTCAAACTTTGGATGGGGGTTCAATATCCATTCTTGACAGATTTAGTAGTGTCAGGTTTATTCATGAACTGTGATATAACCAAGTTGTATGGCTGGGAAAGAGCAGAGGATCAGAGAAGATCTTTTGTCCTCATTTTAAAATGATATGGAACCCATCTAAATTCAAAATACCGGGGATTTGGTGTACTGAAAATGTAGTACACTGTAAAAACATAAACTACAAAGATAAGTTAGCTGGATTGAAAGTCATGTTCCAGATTTGGGCAAAATTACTTCAATAGGAAGAGTGACTGTACTCAAATCTCTTATTCTGTCAAAGTTAATCCATCTCTGGATTCTGCTAACAGATCCACCTGACCAGTTTATACAGGAACTCCAATAGTTATGCTTTCAGTTAGTTTGGAACAGAAAAAATGGTAAAATCAAAAGGAAAACAGCAGTTAAAACAGTTAAACAAGGTAGACTCAACATTCCAGATATTAGAAAATACATTTTTGCTTGAAAGCTTTTCTGGATAAGAAAATTTAAGGTAACAGAGCACAAATGGAAAAATTATGCTGTAGAAACCTACGCATTTCTTGAAAACCTGGAATGTTATGGGCCCAAATATACTTTAAAGTATACAAGTATTAACCATTTTAGGGCTCATGTATTTAAAGCATATAGAGTATTTTGTACACATGTCATACCAGGTAACCAGTACGAGCTTCTTGAGGAGCCAGTCTTCTATAATGAAAATAATAAAGTAAGAAATGCCAAAGTCAAACGGGATAAAATGAGGAGGAAAGAGATATATTCTATAAAACACTTTATCAAAGAAAATGGAGAATTCAGAAGATACCAAGAATTCTCAATTCATCCAAGCTTTTGTGTTGACTTTATCCCCCACAATGGATGGATATCTGCCATAAAACAATATGTAAGAAAAACATGAATTCATATAGATGATAAAAATAGACAACACGGAGGTATGTTTTGTGCATTAAAGTGTATATTAGGTGTATCACTCACTCAGTCCCATTTCCCAAAGGACGTAGGGGGGACATGAGAGAAGACGCAACAGCGATCTTTTTCCATGCTTCACGATCCTGTGTGGCTAGTAGGTGTTGTAGGGGTTGGGCAGTCCTAGTCTTTGATGTTGTCAACCCATGATTTCTTTTGGCGGCCTCTTCTTCTCTTGCCCTCGACTGTTCCTTGCAAGATGGTTTTTGCTAGAGTGTTGTGTCTTGTGGTGTGACCAAACCACATCAGCTTTCTCCTCTTTATGGTGGAGAGCAAAGGCTCTTGGGGGCCCACACGCTTTTTGATTTCTTCTTTCACATAGTTATCGGTCTTGTGTTCTTTGTGTGATATTTTGAGGAGTCTTCTGTGGCACTTGTTCTCGACTGCTTGGATTCTCCTCTCTAACTCTGCTGTCAGAGTCCATGATTCACAGCCATATAGGAGGATAGATATCACGAGGGATTTGTAAAGGTGGTATTTGGTGCAGAAGCTGATGTTGTTGCTTCTGATGATCTTCTCGAGTCTGACTAGAGCAGATGTTGCTGTTGCAATGCGAGCTTTCACTTCATTGTTTGATGTGCCATCTTTTGTTAGGATGGAGCCTAAGTATTTGAATTGGCTCACCTCTTCTAGTGTTTCTCCATTCATCTTTATTTCCGTGATGTCATTACTTGCGCTGTTGACCGTGATCTTTGATTTCTCTGTACTGACCTCCATGCCGTATGCGCTCGCTTGATCTGTTAAGTTGTCTGTGAGGATTTGCAGTTCTTGTTTGCTGCTGCCCATGAGGTCAATGTCATCTGCAAATCTGAGGTTGCAAAGGAGTCTTCCACCAATGGAGATAGAAGTGTGGTGGTTTTGCAGTGTCTCTGTCATGATGTTTTCGAGGAAGAGGTTGAAGAGTACAGGTGAGAGAAGGCAGCCCTGTCAAACCCCAACCGTGGTCTTGAAGAAATCACCCACATGATTGTTCATGAAAACTGCACTTTTTGCGTTCTCATATAGAGCCTTGATGACTTCAATCAGGCAGCTGTCAATGTTGAAGTGCCTGAGTACTTGCCAGAGGCCGTCGTGCCATACTCTGTCAAAGGCCTTTTTGAAGTTTATGAAATTGTGGTATAAGTCTTTTTGGTTTTGAAGATGCTTCTCTATCAGAATTCTCAGATTGAAAACTTGTTCCATTGTGCTGCGTTTTGGTCTAAAGCCCGCTTGTTCTTCTGATATACACTTGTTGAATGAAAATGTCATAATATTCACTCTTTGAGGATGTCCGAGAACTGGTAATTATTAGGGTTGATCAGTGTAATCAAAGGAGCAAAAAAGTATTACGAACTCCTAACCTCAGGTAGCAATAAAGCAAAGTGTTGTTCCAAATGGTCAGAAAAAAACAAATGTATGTATACCCTGGGACAAAGTATTCAGCAAAATACACAGAACCAGAGGTGTACAGCTGAAATGGATAAAAATCAGTTTTGTACATAGAATAATTGCCACTAACGTGATTCTTCACACTATGGGTATAACAGATACTGTACAATGTTTATTTTGTCAGAAGGAACGAGACACTACTGAATAATTTTCAAGGAACTGTGACTTTGTAGGTACTTCTTGGAATTCAGTTGAACACTTGTTGAATGAAAATGTCATAATATTCACTCTTTGAAGATGTCCGAGAACTGGTAATTATTAGGGTTGATCAGTGTCTGGAAACAAATGATACATTGGATTTTATCATAATGTTTGCTAAACTATATATATTTAAATGCAAAATGGCCAAGAAAGTCCAAAATACGTTTGTATTTCAAAACCAACTATAACATTGATATGCCATAGAAATTTTTCATGCAAGAATAAGTAGTAAATCTACAGACTTTCACAATGCTTAGAGTGTGTTTGACCAATTATACTTGAAAGCGATCAGATGCATGTATGAGAAAATCTTAAATACTTATGACAATATCGCATATTAATTAGAGTATTTTTCATCGCTGTGATAATCATCTGCATTGAAAAGTCTGTTCACATATATCCATGACTGATGAAAAAACAACAACAAACTTTGGCTGGGGGAATGCAAGTGCTCTGACTGCTGAGGTAAACTGTTTACACATATCAAACTCTTTGAACAAAGTTGACATGTTCTTTCTGATTGTATTGATCATTTTAACAACGTTGAGCAGAGACTTCTTATTTGATGAAGAAAAGAGTTGTTCATACTTCAAAGTATTTAAATATTTAGCTTAATATCCTTGGTATTTCATACAGAGATCACATCACTAATGAAGTAGTGAAAACTAGAATAAAGAATGTCATCGATCCATATGAAGAGCTTCAAGCTACAGTGAATGTTGCAGGATCATCTGGACTGGCCAAGACAGTCTTACAGGGAACAGTAAGGGGAGGGAAATCAAGAGGCAGACAGAGGATACAATGGGAAGACAACACCAGAGAGTGGATAAGCCTTGGGTGGAAGGACCTACAATGGAGGGCAGAGGACTGTGGGGAGAGGAGGAGGCTGATTGCAAAATCTTCAGTTGTGTCCCTACAGTCCACCGGACTAGAGACAGGTGAAGATGAAGAAAATATAGGATATTAATAGACATTTTATTATTATTATTGTTAAACTGGGCAAATCAAACAAACATTGTATGGCAATAAGAGTAAATACTTTTCAACACAAAATTTAATTTTAAATATTCTATAATTTGTATAAATGTCTTCTGTATTTACAATAGTATACAACTTATGAATAAATGAGTCACATAAGCAATGCTTGATTTTAGTTTTAAACCAATTGTAACTGCATTTGATACAGAATAAGAGAAAAGAATTAAATGAAAAGATAAAAGCATTGACATACGACTAAATAGTATATCCAAACAGGATTTTAGCCAGATGACCTGTTGTCTTGTTCCCCCAAAGAAGCAAATGAAACTGCTTGGGGACAAGTTTGGAATCCAAATCTGTGTAAAGTCAGTGGTGTCTAGTGTACACTTCTTTCTGCAGTAACTAAAAAGATGGGGAAGGGAGAGGGGCATATGGCATGATGATAACGGTTGTCAGTGTTATTTTCCTTCACAGGAAAAGAAGGTCTACTCTCTCTACCTTGTTCTGTAGCACGTTCAGTCACAGCACCTGCATGTGTAAAATGAGGGCTGCTCTCTCTCCCTGGGGAGAGAGTGGTGTTACAAGAGCAGCAGCACCCAGTATGGAGTCTTCACTGTTCCTGTCTGCAGGTGTCTTTGTTCCCTGTGAGTGTGGCTTTTATCTGCACCACTTTGCCAGGGAAACTCTTGTGGCCTGGTTATTGTTTGTTTGTTTGTTTGGTTTTTTTTGGGGGGGTTGTTGGTTTTTTTTGTATGGTTATGGTGTGCATTGATCTTTGGTTTATCATCTCACCTGAAAGACTGGCACCCAGACCTGAGTCTTACTGGATGGGGAAAGTTGTGGTTCAGGAGAGGATCAAACACACACCTCTCACTTCCTCCAGAGGTGTCTTACCTCTAACCCCCACTCCACCATTGGATCACAGTGGTGTTTGCCATGGCTTTATAACAATCAGGGAGAGGAGAGATGGGGACAAAAGAGAGAGAGAGAGGGGGGGGAGGTGGAGAGGTGGGAAAAAGAGAGAGAGTTGAGCAGAGCATGGTGTATGGGATGCCTTTAGCAAAGTCCACATACATTCTTTTACCAAGTGTAGTGAGAAAGAGAGAGAGAGAGAGAAGAGAGAGAGAGAGAGAGAGAGAGAGAGAGAGAGAGAGAGAGAGAGAGAGAGAGAGAGAGAGAGAGAGAGAGAGAGTTTTAATTTATCTGCTAAAAAAAAATTATGTATATCTTGTCAACTGACAGTACTCTTATTGTATGACATGTTGTAGGCTTAATCATTTGTGCATTAGCATATGACTATACATGCGGTTTCTTTCTCTTCTTCTCTTCTTCTTCTTCTTCTTCTTCTTCTTCTTCTTCGTCTTCTTCTTCTTCTATCCCATAATCTGTTTTATTGCCACCGCTGTAGTCGAGTGGTTAGGGCGTTGGACTCGTAATCTAAAGGTTGCCAGTTCGATCCCAGCTTCCGGCTATGGCGTTGTGGCCTTGAAAAAGGCACTTTTTGGCTATTTTCTCACCCTACCCAGGTGTAAAAGGGGTACCAGCCTTGTATTGGGGGTTAACCCTGCAATAGACTGGCGTCCTATCCAGGGGGAGTCTATGACTCTCAGTTGCTTAACGCCACAGAAACCGGGATAAGCACCAGCCTGATGAGCCTTAGGCTCGGGACAGACTTTAACTTTAACTTTTACAATCTGTTTATACCGTAGGGGCGCGGAAGACCTCGCAACCAGTTCTCTCCATTTCCCTCTGTCCTCGACCTTTCTCAGGGTGTCACTCAGCCTGAGGCCCATCCACTCTCGGACGTTGTCCTCCCATCTCTTTCTCTGCCTGCCTTTCCTTCTCCCGCATTGCACGGTTCCTTGCAGAATTATCTTGGCAAGCCCTGTTGATCTAGCGACGTGCCCATACCACTTCAGTTTGCGTTTTTTTTACTGTGGTCAGGAGATTTTCAAAGGGCCTGATGGCTTGACCAATTCTGATTCTCACTTCCTGGTTAGTAATGTGGTCTTTGTAAGAGATGCCAAGGAGTCTGCAAAAGCATCTCATCTCTGTGGCCTGTATTCTCCTCTCCAGATCTGCTGTGAGGGTCCATGACTCACAAGCATACAGGAATACAGGAATATTGAGATGACCAGAGTGCGCATCAGCCTGATCTTTGAGCTGAGTGAGATGTTCTTGTTCTTCCAAATGGTCTTCAATTTTGTCAGTGCTGTAACTGTCTGTGCAATCCTTGCAAGTATTTCAGGCTTGGATCCCTTGTCTGTTACAATTGCTCCCAGATATTTGAAGCTTTGTACGTTTCCAAATTCGGACCACCAACCCTGATGTTGGTGTTGATGCTGTTGATGTTGTTGGTCATCAGCTTGGTCTTCTGCGCACTGATCTCCATGCCATAGGCTGTTGAAGTCTTGTCAAGGCGTTCCACTAACCTAACTAACTCTTCTTCTTTCCCTGCCAGTCCATCAATGTCATCAGCAAAAAGCAAGTTGGTAATTGTTCTGCCTCCAATGCTGACTGTTCCTTTATGATCTTCCAGTGCATCAGTCGTGATTCCAAGAGAGTAGGTGAGACCAAACAGCCTTGTCTGACGCCGACCGTCGTTCTGAACCAATCCCCTATGCCACCATTGAAACAGACTGCGCTATTGGCCTTGTTGTAGAGCTCCTCAATGACTCTGATCATGTTGGCATTGATGTTGTACAGCCTCATGGTAGCCCACAGAGCTGCATGCCATACTCTGTCAAAGGCCTTTTTGAAATCTACAAAAACATGGTAAAGGTCTTGCTGATGCTGAAGGTACTTATCGCATAGTATTCTTAGATTAAAAATCTGCTCTGTTGTACTTCTTCCTGCCCTGAAGCCTGCCTGTTCTTCAGCAATGATAGTCTCTGCTTGTGGCTTCAGTCGATTCAGTAGGATCTTCAGCATGACTTTGCTTGGATGACATATCAAGCTAATTGTGCGATAGTTCTGGTATTGTTGTAGGTTGCCTTTCTTGGGAAGGGTGATGATTAGTGACTGTGTCCATGGTGTAGGCCAGTCTCCTGTCTGCCAGATCTTGTTGCAGATTATCAGTAGGGTGTTTATCATGGCTTACCCCCCTCTTTGGACCAGTTCTGCTGGGATGTTATCTATTCCTGCTGATTTCCCCTTCTTCATCGATTTCACAGCTACCTCCACCTCTTCCCGAAGGATGGGGTAGTTGTCAGTGTCTGTCGGTGGTGGGACAATCAGTATCCTGAGGCTTTGTGGTTATACAGGTCTGGGCAATATTCTGTCCATCTCTTTAGAATATCCTGTTCTTCTGTTAAGATCTTTCCATTTTTGTCTTGTGTGGTGCTGGTTTTCCTCTGTTTTGTGCCTGTCAAGTCTTTTACTAGCTGGTATGCTTTATTGCTGTTGTTCTTGCTCAGAATTTCTTCAATATCCCGGCACTTCTCTGCAATCCAGGTTTCTGCTGCCTCTTTCATACTTGTTCTAATTTCTTTGTTGATTGCCTTATACTGCCTCGTTCCTTCTATCTCGTTCTTCTTTTTCTTCAGTTCTTTTTGTTTGTCACATTCGTTTGCATGCAGTTTATTTATTTATTTTTTTTTTTTTATTATTCTTTTATATCAAGGGTAATGGAATAACTGCTTGTGCGCTTTTTTTTACATCCAGTCCCCGTGTGTATGCAGTTTTGTGAATCTTTTAATCTGTTCCCACCAACACAGTACCGCCTACCTTATTTAAAAAACAGGATTTGTGTTCCCAAGATGGTTTGCATGGTTTATAGTCTCAGGACTTTTGGGGAGAGTGGAGTCAGTGCTGATGTTAACTCTAGTTTGTGTGTGTGCCTGTGCCTGTGTATATTTACCTACGTGTTAGTGAATGTGTGTATGTGTGTGAATGCGTGTGTGTGCATGTGTTCACATGTGTGTGTGTGTTTGTCTGTCTGTCTGTCTGTGTGCATGCTATATATCTGTTTTTAATGATTGAATCTTATTGTTTTGGGTGATAAATGTTTCTGTTTATCTTTTTTTTCAATGTATATATGGCTTTTGACCAGGCGAATTCCTCTGTGATAAAGTGCTGGTATTTGGTATGGGTATTTATTGTCTTGTACTGTGTGGGAGGTGATGGTTGCATACTCTGCCCTGTTTTTCCTCCGTAATAAATGTTTTTTCCTATTTACTCTAGCTTTTGACCCACATGAATTTCTCTATTTGTGAGAAAATAAATCTCTGAATTGTGGAATGGATCAGAGGATGGTTACCCTGGAGTATTTCACATGGCTTTATAACAGCCTAGGAGGGGGAGATGGGGAGAGAAGGGATGGGTGTCACTGTGATTATGACTCCTTGTTTGTTTTGAAAAAGAGGAAAGTCCCCTCTTGTGTAGGTCAAGCTGAGGTTAGCAGGCCAAGCTTGCTGACCGGAGGTTTTGTAAGAGGTCAGTCCAAGTTTATTAGGCAAAGGTTCCAGCAGGTAATTTCTTTTGTTTTAGGGTGAAGGTGAGTACCTGGATACATATTTTTTAAGCTGGTGTTATTTTTGGGTTGTTGATCAGAAGGCAGTTTTCTTTGTGCAGTGGAGAGTTTTTGTTTGCCAGTCTGGTCACAGCACTGCTACAGTCAGGTGGATGTAGTCAGGCCAGTTGTAGTGGTGCCATCTCTGGTGGTTCACCCTTAGTTCCTCTGATTTATTACCTGCTGGTGACTTGTGTGTTAAGTCTTCAGGTAACACTGAGCTCCATGTATCTGTGACATGTGTGCTGTTTGCAATGTGGCCACTCCTCCTATGAGGAGTTGATAGCTTTAGTTTGTTCCTTCCAGTGCTTGCTTTAAGAGTGATGCTGAGTTTATTGTCTTGGTGATATTGTTGTTTACTTCTTTTGATGGAGTCCATAGTTTGGACTTGCAGTAGTGCAGTCATTGTTTTGTGTGGCAGTTTGTCCAATGTTCTACCTGTTGGTGACTTTAGCTGGTGTGCAGGTGGGTTTAGATCTCTGTTATAATTATATAACTTGCTGTTTTCCTTGTGGTAACTCTTTGTATTTCGATTTAACAGCTGTGTCAGTCTTTGTGGCTGTGGAGTTATTGTTTTGTATTGTGTGACCAGATATTAGTTCACCTTACTGTTTGGCTGTGGAAACATTGTTTTGTATTGTGTGACCAGATATTAGTTCACCTTATTGTTTGGCTGTGGAAACATTGTTTTGTATTGTGTGACCAGATATTAGTTCACCATACTGTGGGTGGAGTGACAGAGGGTGGGCTGTGGTGTGACTGAATACCTGTTGTATGGACTCTGCTGGTTTGGATTGGGAAGGGACAACCAAAGTGATCCTGATTGTGACTGAAGGCAACAGGGTAGCCCAGTGGTTAGAACACTTGCAATCTGACATCCTGGGTTTGATTCCGCTTTAGGGGATTTTTCCCCTGGAGTTAACATCAGTGCAGACTCCACTCTCCCCAAAAGCCCTTTGGATGATACTATACACCACACTTAGCACATTACCTATTAGCACTAGGAGCCATTAAAGGCAGATGAGGGTCAAGTTGTCAATGTTGAGATTTTAATCGATTATTAAACTATGTCTGTTTATCTACCTTATAATAAAATATTAAGGCATGATTTTTATTTCTTTTGCTTTTAAATGTGATTTGAAAATACTTAAGCCCTCATTCTGACAACCTTTAAGGAAAACGAATTTGCCCGTTTCTCATTTTGTCACATCCTGCAGTCTATCATTTCAATTTGTAATAACTTTGCACAGAATTGTCTGATTTTCAATCTGTTTTTTTTGATTGGATAGCCATTTTATTGCAGATTAATAGCTTGTCAATAACTAAAAATTGACGTCTGGTGCAATGCGACTCCTTATGTGGTGGAGCATCACTTTTTTTTTTATTTGGTATGGGCATCCTTGTATGGCAGTGGTTCAACAACATCCAGTGCCCAGATGTGTGTGAGGAGTGAGGTGAGGAAGAGATTTCTGTCAGTTGAAGTTTTACCAGTGGGTGTTTAGGCTATAATTCTTTGTGGTTTTGGTTTCTGTGGTTACATTGACTTTGATTTGATTTAATTTGATTTGATTTAATCTTTTATATCAAGGATAATGGGATAAGCACTCTTGTGCTTTTTTACATCCAGTCCCCGTGTGTATGCAGTTTTGTAAATGTCATCTGTTCTCACCGGCACACGATGGCCTACTCTTACGAAAAGCGGAACAAGATTTAACATGTGGCAAGATGTTCTGCGTGCGTTCGCACACGGGGCCTCGGTTTAAAGTCTCATCCGAAGGACTTTTGGGAAGAGTGGAGTCAGCACTGACGTTAACTTCAGGAGAAAAATCTCCTTGACTGGATTCGAACCTGGGTCGTCACTTGGCTATCCGTCCCCCCCCCCCCCCCCCCCCATTAAAGGTAAGTGCAGTGTCATGATGATGTTTTAAATTGCCTGAATGTGTCATTGAATAATTATCATCATTGGTCAAATATTTTTCCATGGTTGTATGCCCAGTACCCCCATTTTGGTTTAGCTAAAGATTTTTTGGGTGTTGTACCTTGGTTTGGCATAGTTTGGTCATCAGCTGTTTTGATATTACTGCATTTTAGCCCGTTTTACGATTTAAATTATGGTGTTTTTAAGTGGCTGTATTTTCACAATTTTATGTTGAATGTTGGTATATTTAGATAACTTGCCTGGGGGTTTTGGTTTTTTTTTTTAAATCCCATTTAGAGGTATTTTATCCCATTTAGATGAGTGTGTTTTAGCCCATTTACATGCCTTTATTTTATTCATTTTATATTTGGATTCAAATTATGGTTTAGGGCAGTTGTGTTTTTTTGGCCATTTTATGTGTGATTTAAATGTTAGTAGTTTTAGATGGTTGTACATTAGCTCATTTACACAGCTGCATTTTAGCCATTTTATGTGTGCAATATTTGTCATGGTGTTATTAGATGGCCATTTTCTATGCAAGATTTAGACCACTTTATTCAGTCATTTTATGGTACGATTTAAATGTTCAATATTTTTAGATAGTTGTATTTGATCCCCTTTAGTAGTATAAGTCGCCCATCAGTCTGGAAGACAATGGAGTTGCCCTTTAGTCTTTAGAACACAAAGCCTGGGTAAGTAAGTATGGAGGGCAAACTGCTACCCATGCAGCAGACCCCCCACCCCCCACCCCCCTCTCTCTCTCCACACCACTGGATTGATCCACAAGAATGGTTCCAGAACAGTTCCAGGAGCCACCAGAATGTTGCCATATACAGCCCCCCACTGTGTTTAGCCATTTTAAGTGTGGGATTAAAATGTTGATACATATATATATATTTTTTTTTTTAACCCTATTTAGATTATAGTTTAGATTGTGGTATTTAAAAAAGGCTGTATTGTAGCCATTTTATGTAAACGTTATTTTTATATGCTTATTGTAACCCATTTACTTGGCTTTTAATTTTTTTTTTTATCCCATTTAGTTGGCTGTGTTTTATCCCATTTACAAGGCTTTTTTATACCATTTAGACTGTTGTTTTAGCCCATTTAGATGGTGGTTTTATCCCATTTACAAGGCTGTTTTATACCATTTAGACTGTTGTTTTAGCCCATTTTGATAGTGGTTTTATCCCATTTACAAGGCTATTTATCCCATTTCGATGGTTGTTTTATCCCATTTAGATGGTGGTTTTTATCCCATTTAGATGGTTTGTTTTATCCCATTTCGATGGTTGTTTTATCCCATTTAGATGGTGGTTTTAGCCCATTTAGATGGTGGTTTTATACCATTTAGATGGTGGTTTTTATCCCATTTAGATGATGTTTTTTATACCATTTAGATGGTTGTTTTATCCCATTTAGATGGTTGTTTTATACCATTTAGATGTTGGGTTTATCCCATTTAGATGGTTGTTTTATCCCATTTAGATGGTGTTTTTATACCATTTAGATGGTTGTTTTATCCCATTTTGATGCTTTTGTTTTATACCATTTAGATGGTCGTTTTATCCCATTTAGATTGTGGTTTTATACCATTTAGATGGTTGTTTTATAACATTTAGATGCTTTTGTTTTAGACCATTTAGATGGTTGTTTTAGCCCAAAATAATCGTCTAGAAGGTTGTTTTTATCTCATTTAGATGGTTGTTTTAGCCCATTTAGATTGTTGTTTTATACCATTTAGATGGTTGTTTTAGCCCATTTAGATGGTTGTTTTATCCCATTTAGCTGGTTTTGTTTTTATCCCATTTATTTGGTTGTTTTATCCCATTTTAGATGGTTGTTTTATCCCATTTAGCCGGTTTTGTTTTATCCCATTTAGATGGCTGTTTTATCCGATTAGATGGCTGTTTTATTACCATTTAGATGGTTGTTTTATACCATTTAGATGGTTGTTTTATACCATTTAGATTGTTGTTTTAGCCCATTTACATGGTGGTTTTATACCATTTAGATGGTTGTTTTTATAACATTTAGATGGTGGTTTTAGCCCATTTAGATGGTGGTTTTATCCCATTTAGATGGTTGTTTTATCCCATTTAGATGGTTGTTTTATCCCATTTAGATGGTTGTTTTATACCATTTAGATGGTTTTGCTTTATACCATTTAGATGGTTTTGTTTTATACCATTTAGATGGCTTTGTTTTATACCATTTAGTTGATTGTTTTTATCCCATTTAGGTGGTTGTTTTATATCATTTAGATGGTGGTTTTATCCCATTTAGATAGTGGTTTTAATCTCATTTAGATGGTGGTTTTATCCCATTTAGATAGTCGTTTTATCCCATTTAGATGGTTGTTTTATCCCATTTAGGTGGTTGTTTTATCCCATTTAAGTGGTTGTTTTATCCCATTTAGATGGTTGTTTTAGCCCATTTAGATGGTTGTTTTAGCCCATTTAGATTGGTGGTTTTAGCCCATTTAGATGGTGGTTTTATCTCATTTAAATGGCCGTTTTATCCCATTTGTTTGTTTGTTTTTTGTATTTTGTACCACTTTGTCACTCTGCGTGAATTCGGCTTAAATTCGGGCTGCTCTCCCCGGGAGAGGGCGGGCCTACCCATTTTTTTTCTTTTCTTTTTCCTGCATGCAAGTGTATTTGTTTCCCTATCAGAGTGGCTTCTTTCTACAGAATTTCGAATGTTCTTTTATCCCATTTAAATGGTTTTTGCTTTAGCTGATTTAGACGGTTGTTTTATCCCATTTAGATGGTCGTTTTATCCCATTTAGACGGTTGTTTTATCCCATTTAGATGGTTGTTTTATCCCATTTAGATGGTTTTATCCCATTTAGACTATCGTTTTATCCCATTAAGATGGCCGTTTTATCCCATTTAGATGGTGATTTTATCCAATTTGTTTTATCCCATTTAGATGGTTTTATCCCATTTATATGGTAGTGTTTTATCCCATTTAAATGGTAGTTTTTATCCCATTTAGATGGTAGTGTTTTATCCCATTTAGATGGTAGTGTTTAATCCCATTTAAATGGTAGTTTTATCAATTGAGACTATAGTGTTTTAGCCCATTTACATGCCTGTATTTTATTCATTTCCTGTTTGCCATTTGGGGATGGTCAGAGGGCTCACTTTTCCCCTGCCAGCCAGGTTAAGCAGCATTGAGCCTGGTTACCTTGGATGGGCGCCTTACAACCACACAGGTTATGCAACACCTATGTTCACTATTTAAATCAATATTTTTAGGCAGTTGTTTTTTGGCGGCTTTTTAAACTTTTTTTTAGCCATTTTAAATGGTTGTATTTTAGCTCATTTAGACAGCTATATTTCAGCCATTTTATGTGTGGGATTAAAAATCGGGGCATCTTTAGATGGCTGTATTTTAGCTCATTTACAGAGCTGTAATTTAGGCATTTTTTGTGTACGATTTAAAACATGGTATTTTTCGGGCGAGTGGACGGGCCTTAGGCTGAGTGACACCCTGAGAAAAGTTGGGACAGAGGGAATTGGATAGAGCTGGTTGTGAGGTCTTCCGTGGCACCCCTATGGTCTAAATAGATTACACGATTGATTTTTAGACAGCTGTATTTTAGATATTAATAGATTGCTGTATTTTAGCTCATTTAAATAGGTGCCCTTTAACCACTTTATGTGCGAGATTTAGATGGCTGTATTTAGCCATTTTATGTGTGCGATTAAAATGTCGACATTTTTTAGCGGTCTGTATTTTAGCCCATGTAGATGGCTGTATCTTAGCCCATTTTACACAAATTATGGTATTTTTAAACAGTTGTACTTTAGCCATTTTATGTGTGCAATTTAAATGGTATTTTTAGATGGCTGTATTTTAACCCATTTACTTAGCTGTGGGTTTTTTCTCCAGTTAGTTGGGTGTATTTTATCCCATTTAGATGGCTGTATTTTAACCCATTTGCATGCCTATATTTTAGCCATTTTATGTTTGCGATTTAAATGATGGCATTTTTAGGCAGTTGTTTTTTTTATAGCCATTTTATGCGATTTAAATGTTAGTAGTTTTAGATGGTTGCATTTTAGCTCATTTACAAAGTTGTATTTTAAGCCATTTTATGTGTGCTATTTAAATCAGGGTATTTTTAGATACTCGTATTTTAGGTATTTCAGACATTTTTATACGGCTGTATTTTTAGCTCATTTAAATAGCTGTACTTAAGCCATTTTATGTGCAAGATTTAAACAGCTTTACGCAGTCATTTTATGCATGCAATTTAAATGTTGATAATTTTAGATGGCAGTATTTCAGCCCATTTAGAGAGCTCATTTTAGCCATTTATTCGTCTGGTTTAAATGTTGGTACTTTTAGATGGCTGTATTTTAACCATTTTATGTCAGAGGATAAAATGTCAGTGTTTTTTAGATGACTTGCCTCCCCAAAGTCAAAATGTGGCTACCTTCATGGTGAGCAAAAATGGTCGTATATAAAACATCTCACCATTGGTGAACCTCGGAGCTGTATCAGGGAGTCTACTGCTCGCTCACTCTCTCTCTCCCCACACACACATACCCCTCAGAAAACCAAAAACACAAGTCAGGGGTGTGTGTACAAAAGCTCACAAAAAAAACTGTCAGTTCTGGAAATGAACGCGTTGAGAGGCAGGAGAGAGGGGGATGGTTGTAATGACACTTTCTTTATTTCAGCAGTCACATCTCCTGCCTCCCAACATGATGCTTGTTGCAAGATGTTTTGGCCGTGGTTTGATACACACTTGTGCTGCCCACCGCCCCTTCCATCATGGACAGACACCATCTGCACACAGCAACATCAGTGACACATCAGTCACCACAAAACACATAGCATCAGTGACATGTCAGTCACCACATAACACAGTAACATCATTGACACAGTCACCATGTAAACACAGCATCAGTGACACATCAGTCACCACATAACACATAACATCAGTGACACAGTCACTGCTTTACACAGAGCATCAGTGACACATCAGTCATATAACACATAACATCAGTGACGCAGTCACCACGTAACACAGCATCAGTGACACGTCAGTCGCCACACAACAACAGTAACATCAGTGACAATGGCTCAATAGTCTAATCATACTGCAGCAGTCTTGATTTTCAGCCAGTCTAGATTTTCAGTCAGTCTTGATTTTCAGTCAGTCTTGATTTTCAGTCAGTCTTGATTTTCAGTCCCGTCTTGATTTTCAGTCAGTCTAGATTTTTCAAGGTTTTCATAGAGAGGTATGTCACAGGTTGTCATTTTGGCCATTTTCAACAGAATTCAAAGTCTGGAATCTAATATTCTTTTCACTGCAATTTTTTTTTAACGAAAATCACCACTACAGAATTCTGATGAAAATGGAAAGAAAATCACCCCTGCTCTTATGACAGCTCTAAGCGCTTACAAACATCAATCCTTCAGGTCCATGAAGTCGTGGGTTCGAATCTCGATGGCGTCTGCCAATTTAAGGGGGAATTTTTTACAATCTCCCAGGTCAACCTCTAGTGCAGAACTGCCAGTTCCTTAATTCCCTTCATGTATATGCACATACAGAAGATCAAATATGCACGGTAAGATCCCATAACTCATGGCGGTGTTTGGTGACTTACTAAAACTTGAAACATACCCAGCATACATTCCTCAAAGGGGAACGCAACTCCACACAGAGATAAACACAGATAACAGCTACAGAGAAATCCATGGGCATCAGCACAGAAGACAAACACCGAG
Organism: Stramonita haemastoma; assembly: GCA_030674155.1. Classification (NCBI taxonomy): domain Eukaryota; kingdom Metazoa; phylum Mollusca; class Gastropoda; order Neogastropoda; family Muricidae; genus Stramonita; species Stramonita haemastoma. The sequence continues at coordinate 238,154 of CM060343.1, forward strand.
AAGAGCTAGTCTTTCCAATAAAACAAGACATTCAGATCCTATCTTCATCATGCATTCAGCACACGTAAAAATAAACAAAAAACCCCAAGGCAACAAGAGCGTTTCCCCTGGCAACATTCTGTACAGAAACACCACTCTGACAGCTAAACAAACACACATGCGCACACTTTCAGGTGAGACTATAAACTGAGGGAGAGCAGCCCAGGGACAGCAGCCTGAATTTTATACAGAGAAACTGCCGTGACATAAAGTGGTATAAAATAAATTTTAAAAATAACCACCTGTCCAGTAGATCCCCATTCAGCAAGTCCTGTCTCCTCTGTCTCTGCAGTCTTCAGCTGTCTGCATGTGCCAACCCTAGTGACCACACGATAAATACTGTAGTCACTGACAATGCCACATACACACACAAATATGCATGTGCGTGCATGCGCACAAGCACGCACACATGCAAAAAAACAAAAATTCCTCTCATGTTCTTGCATGTAGAAAGATGTCAATATTGAAGATTAAAGAATACCACACTCACCGTGCACACCCAACTAAATGAACACAACCACCCAAATCTAAATCTACCCCCCCCCCCCCCCCCCCCCCCCCCCCCACCACACACACAACACCCAATGACTGGTCATTTGTGTTCGTTAGTAAAAACATGACCAACAAGAAGAGAATAATGGTGGATTGGTGACATGCTCGCAGGTAAGGAGAAAATGACCAGACTCTGACCTTCTCACCTTTCATCTTCCTGTCACAGGTAAATACACACACCACACACACACACACACACACACACACACACACACAGTGCACTTAACTTGCGATGGAGATGGCAGCCTCCTGTCCTGATCCCTTCAGTCTTGGTTCATCAGCCCTGTAACACACAGCAGTGACCATGTAGAAAAAACAGCTACCTTGCTACATGGATGAAGGACACACACACACACACACACACTTTTTTTTCATTGTATATACAACAAAAGTCAGATAGAATCCAACAAATTGCATTTCCAACATATTCTTCTTCTGATCAAACATTAGGAAAACGTCTAACCTCAACAGAGAGCTTGTGACAACCACAATAAAATTTGAAAAGAGCGTACACACATACATGTGGTAGTCAAGTTATGCATTTTCCAAACCAATATTGAAGTTGTAGTTTTTATAATAAAGACATCTACTATTGTCATGAAGCTCTTTCCTTCAATCATTAACAAAAGATTTTTTTAAAGCCTTTAATATGTGAGCTTGTAAAATTGCTATTTGAATGAAATTGTACTAACATGTACAAAATAAGAAAACAAAACAAACACTGCAAAAGGAAGTTTTTTCCTGGCAATATTCTGTACAGAAACATCACTCTGAGAGCTAAACACATGCAGACAATTTTTTTTAATTTCCAAATAAGTTACACTGCATTCATGCCAAGAACTCTGCTGTGACTGACAGTGGTATGCACAGCACTCACCTGCATGTAGATCCCCATTCAGCAAATCCCGACTCCTCTCTCTGCACAGTCTTCAGCTGTCTGCATGTGCCAACCCTGTGACCACACACAATAAACACTTTAGTCACTGAACTGACAATGCAACACACACACACGCTCGCACAAATATGTATGTGCATGCATGCGCATCTGTGAGATTGAAATTGCACACTGTATGAGAAGCTTGCGTGTATGACTATTTTCAAGTACCTCGCCATATAGGCAGCCATACTCCGACTTGAGAGGATTTTTTTCTCCTTTAAAGAAGTGTGCAAGTTGTTATGTTAAGAGCTTGTCATGGCTGAAGGCAATCTCAACACAACATTTTACAACATCACAACATTTTACTGTAGGCCTTGGCAATGAGCTGACATCAATAACTGACACAGCTTTTGGCCTAAGCCAAGTGTTGGTTAGTAAAAACATGACCAACAAAAAGAGAGTGACAAATGAATTGGTGACATGCTCGTAGGTAAGAAGAAAATGACCAGCCTCTGACCTTCTCACCTTTCATCTTCCTGTCACAGGTAAACAGACACACACACACACTCGCACACACACAAACACACACACACACAGTTGCACTTAACTTGTGATGGAGATGGCAGCCTCCTGTCCTGATCCCTTCAGTTTCAGTTCATCAGCCCTGTAACACACAGCAGTGAACATGTAGAAAACCCAGATACCTCGCTACATGGATGAAGCGCACACAACACCCCCTTTTTCTCATTGCAACATAACATTTTTTTCATTACAACAAAAGTGAGATGGAATCCAACAAATTACATTGGCAACATATTCTTCTCATTGAACATTAACTGTTTGTATAATTTTCTGTCAAAATTTGAAGTGATTTTGTTGAATAGTTTTTTTTAAAATAATTTTTTAAGACAAAACCCCAATTTGGTTGCCGTGAGGACTAAACAAAAGTAGTAATAATGGTGACGTAAAATGAGTTACTGAAAGGTTAAACCCGTTCCTCTTTTCCGAATAGTAGGCCATTATGTGCCAGTGGGAACGGATGACTATTTTCACAAAGACAAATGGGGCACTTGAGTGCTTATTGTGTTATCCTCAAAATAAAAGAATTAAATTAAAAAAATGAAATTCCCCCCCTCCCCAGACAAGACACAAATTTACAGACTGAGTACTTACCCACAAAAAAAAGATGGCACCATCATCAGTCCTCCAGCCATCTGGGAACACCAATGCTGAAACGCACAAACAGAAAAATATAGAGATACCATCTATACACAACCCCTCCCCCCCCCTCCCCCGAAATGTACAAAATGAATACTTACCACAGAAAAAAGTATGGCACCACCAGTCCTTGGTCATCATGGAACAACCGACCCTATAACGCACAAACAGAAATAAATATACATAACACCTGTACACAAACAGAAATAAATATACATAACAGCTGTACACAAACAGAAATAAATATAACATAACAGCTGTACACAAACAGAAATAAATATACATAACACTGTACAAAAACAGAAATAAATAGACATAACAGCTGTACAGAAATACATGGGCTTCAGCACAGAAAATGACAAACAAATGTGTCGAACCTTTCTCATTTACAACACAAATCTTTTCAAGCTTCGACAGATGCCACAGTCAAGTGGTTAACACCGTTCAACTTCAAAACCATGGATCAATCAAGTCGTGTGTTAAACCTTAATTAAGTCTAGTGATCGAAGTGTGGAGATTTTTTATGTTGTGTTATCCTCAAAATAAAATTGTTTAACAAAATACAAATAAATACAATCACACACACAAGAACTTACATGTAACACACAAAAAGTAAACAGATGCAGAAATATGCCTACTCAGAAATACTGCCCCCCCCCCCCCCCCTCCCTCTCCCCCACCCTTGTCAAGACAAAGAAATTAACAGACTGAGTACTTACCACATGAAAAAAAGATAGCGCCATCTCAGTCCTCAGCCATCTGGGAACACCAATTCTGAAACACACAAACAGAAAATATGGAGATAACATCTATACACAAACCCCCCCCCCCCCCCAATGCACAAACTGAATACTTTTACACAGAAAAAAAATGAACCACTAGTCCTTGGTCATCATGGAACACCGACCCTGTAACACACAAAAGAAAAATAAAAAACATAACACTGTCCACAAACAAAAAATAAATACACATAACAGCTGTAAGAACAGAAATAAATATACAAAACCTCTGTACACAAACAGAAAATAAATATACATAACAGCTGACACAAACAGAAATAAATATACATAACAGCTGTACAGAAATACATGGGCTTCAGCACAGAAAATGACAAACCTTGTAACGCACAAACAGAAATAAATATACATAACAGCTGTACACAAACAGAAATAAATATACATAACAGCTGTACACAAACAGAAATAAATAAACATAACAGCTGTACACAAACAGAAATAAATATACATAACCGCTGTACAGAAACAGAAATAAATATACATAACAGCTGTACAGAACAGAAAATAAATATACATAACAGCTGTACAGAAATACATGGGCTTCAGCACAGAAAATGACAAACAACATGTGTAAACCTTTCTCATTTACAACACAAATCATTTCAAGCTTCGACAGATGCCACAGTCAAGTGGTTAACACCGTTCAACTTCAATACCATGGATCAATCAAGTCGTGTGTTTGAACCTCAATTATGTCTAGTGAGTCGAAGTGTGGAGATTTTTTATGTTGTAATATCCTCAAAATAAAAAATTGTTTAAAAAAATACAAATAAATACAAACACCACACAAAAGACTTACATGTAACACACAAAAAGGAACAGATGTAGAATATGCCTACTCAGAAATCTGCCCCCCCCCCCCCCCGCCCCCCCCTCCCCCCCCCCCCCCCCCCTTGTCAAGACACAGAAATGAACAGACTGAGTACTTACCACAGAAAAAAAGATAGCGCCATCATCAGTCCTCAGCCATCTGGGAACACCAGACTGTAACGTAACAAAATGAAAATATACAGATACCATCTATACACAACCCCAACCCCCCCCCTCCCCCATAATGTACAAACTGAATACTTACAACATACAAAAAAGGAACCACAGTCCTTAGTCATCATGGAACACCGACCCTGTAACGCACAAACAGAAAATAAATATACATAACAGCTGTACACAAACAAAAAATAAATAACATAACAGCTGTACACAAATAGAAATAAATATACCAAATAAAGCTGTACACAAACAGAAATAAATATACATAACATCTGTACACAAAACAGAAATAAATATACATAACAGCTGTACCAAAACAGAAATAAATATACATAACACTGTACACAAACAGAAATAAATATACATAACAGCTGTACACAAACAGAAATAAATATACATAACAGCTGTACACAAACAGAAATAAATATACATAACAGCTGTACACAAACAGAAATAAATATACATAACAGCTGTACACAAACAGAAATAAATAGACATAACAGCTGTACAGAAATACATGGACTTCAGCACAGAAAATGACAAACAACTGTGTCAAACCTTCTCATTTACAACACAAATCTTTTCAAGCTTCGACAGATGCCACAGTCAAGTGGTTAACACCGTTCAACTTCAATACCATGGATCAATCAAGTCATGAGTTCAAACCTCAGTGAAGATTAGAGACTTGAAGTGTGGAGATTTTTATTTTCTATTATCCTCAAAATAAAAGTTGTTTTACAAAATACAAATAAATGCAAACACACACACACACACAGAGTACTTATATGTAACACACAGAAAGGAACAAATGTAGAATATGCCGACACAGAAATACATGAAATTTGCCCCCCCTCCCGGCCCCCCCCCCCCCAGACAAAAAAAAGAAATGTACAGAGACCGAGTACTTACCACAGAAAAAAAGATAGCACCATCATCAATCCTCAGTCATGTGGGAACACCAGCACTGTAACGTACAAACAGAAAAATATACAGATACCATCTAGGTGGCAGGATGTTTAAGACGTTCGCCTGCCAACAAGTAAACCGTGAGGTTCTAAGGTTTGTACCCAGCCTTGCCCTTTCTTCTCAGTTTAACGAAAAAGTCGAACTGAATGTCAAAGTCATTTGAATGTGACTATAAACCAAGGCCCAGTGTGCGAACACACAGAGAACATCTTGCACACACATTAAAACCCCATACCGCCTTTTGGAAGAGCAGGCCATCGTGTGACGGTAGGAGCGGATGACAAAATTAAAAATAAATAAATAAAAACCAGCATGCACACAGCTGTCATATTTAGACACCATTCCCGAGAAAAACAAATAATGGTAGGCGCTGCACTTGTGGCAACACGTTCCCCCGGGAAGAGCAGCCTGATTTTCACGCCGAAAATTCTGATGTGACATAAAGTGGTATAAAATTTAAAAAATAAAAATATACACAACCCCCTCTCAAAATGTACAGACTGAATATTTTACCACAGAAAAAAAGATGACACCACCAGTCCTTGGTCATCATGGAACACCGACCCTGTAAGACACAAACAAAAAAAAAATAGACATAACAGCTGTACAGAAATACATGGGCTTCAGCACAGAAAATGACAAACAACAGTGTCAAACCTTTCTCATTTACAACACAAATCTTTTCAAGCTTCGACAGATCCCCACAGTCAAGTGGTTAACACCGTTCAACTTCAATACCATGGACCCATCAAGTCATGTGTTCGAACCTCAACGAAGATTAGTGAGTTGAAGTGTGGAGATTTTTATGTTCTGTTATCCACAAAATAATTTTTTTTTAAATTACAAATAAATGCAAACACACCCATACATAGAGTACTTACATGTAACACACAGAAAGGAACAGATGTAGAATATGCCGACACAGAAATACATGAAATCTGCCCCCCTCCCCTACCTGACAAGACACAGAAATCAACAGACTAAGTACTTACCACGGAAAAAAAAGATAGTGCCATCATCAGTCCTCAGCCATCTGCGAACACCAATTCTGTAACACACTAACAGAAAATATAGAGATACCATCTATACACAACCCCACCCCCACCCCCAAAATCCACAAACTGAATACTTACCACAGAAAAAAAGATGGCACCACCAGTCCTTGGTCATCATGGAACACCGACCCTGTAACGCACAAACAGAAAATAAGTATACATAACAGCTGTACACAAAAAGAAATAAATATACATAACAGCTGTACACAAACAGAAGAAAATATACATAACAGCTGTACAGAAATACATGGGCTTCAGCACAGAAAATGACAAACAACTGTGTCGAACCTTTCTCGTTTACAACACAAATCTTTTCAAGCTTCGACAGATGCCACAGTCAAGTGGTTAAAATCGAAAGGAATGGATGTAGAATATGCCTACACAGAAATACAGGAAATTTTGCCCCCCCCCCCCCCCCCTCCCCCACAAGACAAAGAAATGTACACAGACCGAGTACTTACCACAGAAAAAAAGGTAGCACCATCATCAGTCCTCAGCCATCTGGGAACACCAGCACAGTAACGTACAAACAGAAAATATACAGATACCATCTAGGTGCAGGATGGTTAAGACGTTCGCCTGCCAACAAGTAAACCGTGAGATTCTAAGTTCCCAGTACCCAGCCTAAGTACCCAGCCTTGCCCTTTCTTTTCAGTTTGACGAAAAAGTCGAACTGAATGTCAAAGTCATTCGGATGTGACTATAAACCAAGGCCCAGTGTGCTAACGCACACAGAACATCTTGCACACACATTAAAACCCCATTCCGCCTTTTGGAAGAGCAGGCCATCGTGTGACGGTAGGAGCGGATGACAAAATTAAAAATAAATAAATAAAAACCAGCATGCACACAGGTGTCATGTTTAGACACCATTCCCGAGGAAAAACAAATAATGGGTAGGCGCTGCACTTGTGGCAACACTTCCCCCCAGGAAGAGCAGCCCAAATTTCACGCAGAAAATTCTGCTGTGACATAAAGTGGTATAAAATTTTAAATATAAAAATATACTCAACCCCCTCTCAAAATGAACAGACTGAATATTTACCACAGAAAAAAGATGGCACCACCAGTCCTTAGTCATCATGGAACACCGACCCTGTAAAGCACAAACAGAAATAAGTATACATAACAGCTGTACACAAACAGAAATAAATATACATAACAGCTGTACACAAACAAAAATAAATATACAGAACAGCTGTACACAAACAAAAATAAATATACATAACAGCTGTACACAAACAGAAATAAATATACGTAACAGCTGTACACAAACAGAAATAAATATACATAACAGCTATACACAAACAGAAATAAATATACATAACAGCTGTACAGAAATACATGGGCTTCAGCACAGAAAATGACAAACAACCGTGTCGAACCTTTCTCATTTACAACACAAATCTTTCAAGCTTCGACAAATGCCACAGTCAAGTGGTTAACACTGTTCAACTTCAATACCATGGATCTATCAAGTCGTGTGTTCGAACCTCAATTAAGTCTAGTGAGTCGAAGTGGGGAGATTTTTTATGTTGTTTATCCTCAAAATAAAAATTGTTTAAAAAAAATACAAATAAATACAAACACACACACATACACTACTTACATGTAACACACAAACAAACAGATGTAGAATATGCCTACACAGGAATACCTTAATTCTGCTCCC
>CM060343.1:246419-263717 GCA_030674155.1 Stramonita haemastoma
GGGGGCCCACACGCTTTTTGATTTCTTCTTTCACATAGTTATTGGTCTTGTGTTCTTTGTATGATATTTTGAGGAGTCTTCTGTGGCACTTGTTCTCGAATGCTTGGATTCTCCTCTCTAACTCTGCTGTCAGAGTCCATGATTCACAGCCATATAGGAGGATAGATATCACGAGGGATTTGTAAAGGTGGTATTTGGTGCAGAAGCTGATGTTGTTGCTTCTGATGATCTTCTCGAGTCTGACTAGAGCAGATGTTGCTGTTGCAATGCGAGCTTTCACTTCATTGTTTGATGTGCCATCTTTTGTTAGGATGGAGCCTAAGTATTTGAATTGGCTCACCTCTTCTAGTGTTTCTCCATTCATCTTTATTTCCGTGATGTCATTACTCGCGCTGTTGACCATGATCTTTGATTTCTCTGTACTGACCTCCATGCCGTATGCGCTCGCTTGATCTGTTAAGCAGTCTGTGAGGATTTGCAGTTCTTGTTTGCTGCTGCCCATGAGGTCAATGTCATCTGCAAATCTGAGGTTGCAAAGGGGTCTTCCACCAATGGAGATAGAAGTGTGGTGGTTTTGCAGTGTCTCTGTCATGATGTTTTCGAGGAAGAGGTTGAAGAGTACAGGTGAGAGAAGGCAGCCCTGTCAAACCCCAACCGTGGTCTTGAAGAAATCGCCCACGTGATTGTTCATGAAAACTGCACTTTTTGTGTTCTCGTACAGAGCCTTGATGACTTCAGTGAGACAGCTGTCAATGTTGAAGTGCCTGAGTACTTGCTAGAGGCCGTCATGCCATACTCTGTCAAAGGCCTTTTTGAAGTCTATGAAATTGTGGTATAAGTCTTTTTGGTGTTGGAGATGCTTCTCTATCAGAAATTTCAGATTGAAAATTTGTTCCATTGTGCTGCGTTTTGGTCTAAAGCCCGCTTGTTCTTCTGATATACACTTGTTGAATGAAAATGTCATAATATTCACTCTTTGAGGATATCCGAAAACTGGTAATTATTAGGGTTGATCAGTGTATTTAAAGGAGCAAAAAAGTATTACAAACTCCTAACCTCAGGTAACAATAAACCAAAGTATTGTTCCAAATGGTCAGAAAAAAACAAATGTATGTATACCCTGGGACAAAGTATTCAGCAAAATACACAGAACCAGAGGTGTACAACTTAAATGGCTAAAAATCAGTTTTGTACATAGAATAATTGCCACTAACGTGATTCTTCACACTATGGGTATAACAGATACTGCACAATGTTTATTTTGTCAGAAGGAACAGACACTACTGAATATTTTTCAAGGAACTGTGACTTTGTAGGTACTTCTTGCAATTCAGTTGAACACTTGTTGAATGAAAATTTCATAATATTCACTCTTTGAAGATGTCTGAGAACTGGTAATTATTAGGGTTGATCAGTGTCTGGAAACAAATGATACATTGGATTTTATCATAATGTTTGCTAAACTATATATATTTAAATGTAAAAGGGTCAAGAAAGTCCCAAATACGTTTGTATTTCAAAACCAACTAAAACATAGATATGCCATAGAAATTTTTCATGCGAGAATAAGTAGTAAATCTACAGAATTTCACAATGCTTAGAGTGTGTTTGAACCAAGTATACTTGAAAGGGATCAGATGCTTGTATGAGAAAATCTTAAATGCTTATGACAATATCGCATACTAATTAGAGTATTTTTCATCACTATGATAATCATCTGCATTGAAAAGTCTGTTCACATATATCCATGATTGATGAAAAAACAACAACAAACTTTAGCTGGGGGAATGCAAGTGCTCTGACTGCTGAGGTAAACTGTTTACACATATCAAACTCTTTAAACAAAGTTGACATGTTCTTTCTTATTGTATTGATCATTTTAACAACATTGAGCAGAGACTTCTTATTTGATGAAGAAAAGAGTTGTTCATACTTCAAAGTATTTAAATGTTTAGCGTAATATTTTGATAAACATTTTATATGAGTTTCGTTAAACATTGGACAAGTAAAAATTGATGAAAATCGTCACCACTATTGCATTTTGTATAGTAGGCCTATCTTTAATTTCTTTGAATTCCCTCAAAATATAGGAACCATGAGGTTGTATAACATCAATGCCAACCTGATCAGAGCCATAGAATGCCTGTATACCAAGCAACAAGCCTACTGTAACAACAAGATAGGAGATTGGTTCCAAACCACAATTGGAGTATGCCAAGGATGGCTGCTCTCTCCCACCCTCTTCAACCTCTTCTTAGAAAGAATAATGGCTGATGCACTTGAAATTCATGAGGGAACAGTCAGCATTGGAGGCAGGACAGTCACAAACTTACGTTTTGCTGATGACATCAACAGCCTAGCTGGAGAAGAACAAGAGCTAGTCAGCCTGGTAAATCTCCTTGACAAAGCTTCATCAACATATGGCATGCAGATCAGTGCAGAGAAAACCCAGCTGATGACAAAAAGTGCCAACGGCATCAGCAATGACGCAATTATAGATGGTGAGAACATTGGGATGTCCATAGCTTCAAATATCTGGGAGGATAGTATCAGATGAAGGATCAAGACCTGAAATTCTCTCCAGGATAGCCCAGACCACAGCTGCGATGACCAAAGTTAAAGTCCTCTGGAATGATAAGAACATAGCCATCAGCTTCAAGATCAGACTGATGCATTCCCTGATCATGTCCATATTTATTTTTGTAACTTGTGAAACATTGACCATAACAGCAGACGTTGAAAGAAGGATACAGGCAATGGAGATGAGATGCTTTTGCAAACTCCTTGGTATTTCATACAGAGATCACATCACTAATGAAGTAGTGAAAACTAAAATAAAGAATGTCATCCATCCATATGAAGAGCTCCAAGCTACAGCGAATGTCGCAGGATCATCTGGTTTGGCCAGGACAGTCTTACAGGGAACAGTAAGGGGAGGGAAATCAAGAGGCAAACAGAGGAAACAATGGGAAGACAACGTCAGAGAGTGGACAGGCCTTGGGTGGAAGGACCTACAATGGAGGGCAGAGGACTGTGGGGAGTGGAGGAGGCTGGTTGCAAAATCTTCAGTTGTGTCCCCACAGTCCACCGGACTATGGACAGGTGAAGGTGAAGAGAATATAGGATATTAATAGGCATTTTATTATTATTATTGCTAAACTGGGCAAACCAAACAGAAACATTGGATGGCAATAAGAGTAAATACTTTTCAACACAAAATTCTATTTTAAACATTCTATAATTTGTATAAATGTCTTCTGTATTTACAATAGTGTACCACTTATGAATAAATGAGTCACATAAGCAATGCTTGATTTTAGTTTTAAACCAATTGTAACTGCATTTGATACAGAATAAGAAAAAGAATTAAATGAAAAGATAAAAACATTGACATACGATTAAACAGTATATCCAAACAGGATTTTAGCCAGATGACCTGTTGTCTTGTCCCCCCAAAAAAGCAAATGAAACTGCTAGGGGACAAGTTTGGAATCCAAATCTGTGTAAAGTCAGTGGTGTCTAGTGTACACTTCTTTCTGCAGTAACTAAAAAGATGGGGAAGGGAGAGGGGCATATGGCATGATGATAACCGTTGTCAGTGTTATTCTCCTTCACAGGAAAGAAGGTCTGCTCTCTCTACCTTGTTCTGTAGCACGTTCAGTCACAGCACCTGCATGTGTAAAATGAGGTCTACTCTACCTTGTTCTGTAGCACGTTCAGTCACAGCACCTGCATGTGTAAAATGAGGTCTACTCTACCTTGTTCTGTAGCACGTTCAGTCGCAGCACCTGCATGTGTAAAATGAGGGCTGCTCTCCCTGGGGAGAGAGTGGTGTTACAAGAGCAGCAGCACCCAGTATGGAGTCTTCACTGTTCCTGTCTGCAGGTGTCTTTGTTCCCTGTGAGTGTGGCTTTTATCTGCACCACTTTGCCAGGGAAACTCTCTTGTGGCATAGGTTTTTTTTTTTTTTTTTGGGGGGGGGGGTGGGGGGGGGTTGTTGGGTTTTTTTGTATGGTCAAGGTGTGCATCGATCTTTGGTTTATCATCTCACCTGAAAGACTGGCACCCAGACCTGAGTCTTACTGGATGGGGAAAGTTGTGGTTCAGGAGAGGATCAAACACACACCTCTCACTTCCTCCAGAGATGTCTTACCTCTAACCCCCACTCTACCATTGGATCACAGTGGTGTTTGCCATGGCTTTATAACAATCAGGGAGAGAAGAGATGGGGAGAAAAGAGAGAGAGGGGGGGGGGGGGAGAGGTGGAAAGAGAGGGGGGAGGTGGAGAGGTGGAAAAGAGAGAGAGGGGAGAGGTGGAGGTGGAAAGAAGAGGAGCAGAGCATGGTGTATGGGATGCCTTTAGCAAAGTCCACATACATTTCTTTTACCAAGTGTAGTGTGTGAGAGAGAGAGAGAGAGAGAGAGAGAGAGAGGAGAGAGAGAGAGAGAGAGAGAGAGAGAGAGAGAGAGAGAGAGAGAGAGAGAGAGAGAGAGAGATTTAATTTATCTACTAAAAAAAATGTTGTGTACATCTTGTCAACTGACAGTGCTCTTATTGTATGACATGTTGTAGGCTTAATCATTTGTGCATTAGCATATGACTATGCATGCAGTTTCTTCTTCTTCTTCTTTTCTTCTTCTTCTTTTCTTCTTTTCTTCTTCTTCTTCTTCTTCTTTCTTCTTCTTCTTCTATCCCATAATCTGTTTAGACCGTAGGGGCGCCACGAAGACTCGTAACCAGTCTCTCCATTCCCTCTGTCCTCGACCTTTCTCATGGGTGTCACTCAGCCTGAGGCCCGTCCACTCTTGGATGTTGTCCTCCCATCTCTTTCTCTGCCTGCCTCTCCTTCTCCTGCCTTGCACAGTTCCTTGCAGATTCGTCTTGGCAAGCCCTGTTGATCTTGTGACATGCCCATACCACTTCAGTTTGCGTTTTTTGACTGTGGTCAGGCGATCTTCAAAGGGCCCAATGGCTTGAGATTCTGATTCTCACTTCCTCGTTAGTAATATGGTCTTTGTAAGAGATGCCAAGGAGTCTGCAAAAGCATCTCATCTCTGTGGCCTGTATTCTCCTCTCCAGATCTGCTGTGAGGGTCCATGACTCACAAGCTACAGGAATATTGAGATGACCAGAGTGTGCATCAGCCTGATCTTTGAGCTGAGTGAGATGTTCCTGTTCTTCCAAACGGTCTTCAATTTTGTCAGTGCTGTAACTGTCTGTGCAATCCTTGCGAGTATTTCGGGCTTGGATCCCTTGTCTGTTACAATTGCTCCCAGATATTTGAAGCTTTGTAGCATTTCCAAATTGTGACCACTGACCCTGATGTTGGTGTTGATGCTGTTGATGTTGTTGGTCATCAGCTTGGTCTTCTGCGCACTGATCTCTATGCCATAGGCTGTTGAAGTCTTGTCAAGGCGTTCCACTAACCTAACTAACTCTTCTTCTTTACCTGCCAGTCCATCAATGTCATCAGCAAAAACCAAGTTGGTAATTGTTCTGCCTCCAATGCCGACTGTTCCTTCATTATCTTCCAGTGCATCAGTCATGATTCTCTCAAGGAAGATGTTAAAGAGAGTAGGTGAGAGCAAGCAGCCTTATCTGACGCCGATCGTCGTCTGAACCAATCCCCTATGCCACCATTGAAATAGACTGCGCTAGTGGCCTTGTTGTAGAGCTCCTCAATGACTCTGATCATGTTGGCATTGATGTTGTACAGCCTCATGGTAGCCCACAGAGCTGCATGCCATACCTGTCAAAGGCCTTTTTGAAATCCACAAAAACATGGTAAATGTCTTGCTGATGCTGAAGGTACTTCTCGCACAGTATTCTTAGATTAAAAATCTGCCTGTTGTACTTCGTCCTGCCCTGAAGCCTGCCTGTTCTTCAGCAATAATCGTCTCTGCTTGTGGCTTCAGTCGATTCAGTAGGATCTTCAGCATGACTTTGCTTGAATGGCATAACAAGCTAATTGTGCGATAGTTCTGGCATTGTTGTAGGTTGCCTTTCTTGGGAAGGGTGATGATTAGTGATTGTGTCCATGGTGTAGGCCAGTCTCCTGTCTGCCAGATCTTGTTGCAGATTATCAGTAGGGTGTTTATCATGGCTTCCCCCCCTGCTTGGACCAGTTCTGCCGGGATGTTGTCTATTCCTGCTGATTTCCTCTTCTTCATTGATTTCACAGCTACTTCCACCTCTTCCTGAAGGATGGGGTAGTTGTCAGTGTCTGTCAGTGGTGGGACAATCAGTATCCTGAGGCTTTGTGGTTATACAGGTCTGGGCAATATTCTGTCCATCTCTTTAGAATATCCTGTTCTTCTGTTAAGATCCTTCCATTTTTGTCTTGTTATGGTGCTGGTTTTCCCCTGTTTTGTACCTGTCAGGTCTTTTACTAGCTGGTACACTTTATTGCTGTTGTTCTTGCTCAGATTTTCTTCAATATCTTGGCATTTCTCTTCAATCCAGGTTTCTGCTGCCTCTTTCATGCTTGTTCTAATTTCTTTGTTGATTGCCTTATACTGCCTCGTTCCTTCTATCTCGTTCTTCTTTTTCTTCAGTTCTTTTTGTTTGTCACATTCGTTTGCATGCAGTTTAATTATTTTTTATTTACCTCTTTATTCTTTTATATCAAGGGTAATAGAATAACCACTCATGTGCTTTTTTTTTTTACATCCAGTCCCGTGTGTATGCAGTTTTGTGAATCTTTTCATCTGTTCCCACCAGCACACTACCGCCTTCTCTTACGAAAAAACAGGATTTGTGTGCCCAAGATGGTTTGCATGGTTTATAGTCTCAGGACTTTTGGGGAGAGTGGAGTCAGCACTGATGTGAACTCTAGTTTGTGTGTGTGCCTGTGCATGTGCATGTTTACCTGCATTCGTGTGTGCGCGTTAGTGAATGTGTGTATGTGTGTGAATGCGTGTGTGTGCATGTGTTCACCTCTGTGTGTGTGAGTGTGTGTCTGTCTGTCTGTCTGTGTGCATGCTGTATATCTGTTTTTAATGATTGAATCTTATTGTTTTGGGTGCTAAATGTTTCTGTTTATCATTTTTTTTAATGTATACATGGCTTTTGACCAGGCGAATTCCTCTTTGATAAAGTGCTGGTATTTGGTATGGGTGTTTATTGTCTTGTACTGTGTGGGAGGTGATGGTTGCATATTCTGCCCCGTTTTTCCTCTGTAATAAATGTTTTTTCCTATTTACTTTAGCTTTTGACCACATGAATTTCTCTATTTGTGAGATAATAAATCTCTGAATTGTGGAATGGATCAGAGGATGGTTACCATGGAGTATTTCACATGGCTTTATAACAGCCTAGGAGGGGGAGATGGGGAGAGAAGGGATGGGTGTCACTGTGATTATGACTCCTTGTTTGTTTTGAAAAAAAGAAAAGTCCCCTCTTGTGTAGGTCAATCTGAGGTTAGCAGGCCAAGCTTGCTGACCGGAGGTTTTGTAAGAGGTCAGTCCAAGTTTATTAGGCGAAGGTTCCAGCAGGTAATTTCTTTTGATTTAGGGTGAAGGTGGGTACCTGGATACATATTTTTTAAGCTGGTGTTATTTTTGGGTTGTTGATCAGAAGGCAGTTTTCTTTGTGCAGTGGAGAGTTTTTGTTTGCCAGTCTGGTCACAGCACTGCTACAGTCAGGTGGATGTAGTCAGGCCAGTTGTAGTGGTGCCATCTCTGGTGGTTCACCCTCAGTTCCTCTGATTTATTACCTGCTGGTGACTTGTGTGTTAAGTCTTCAGGTAACACTGAGCTCCATGTATCTGTGGCATTTGTGCTGTTTGCCTTGTGGCCACTCCTCCTATGAGGAGTTGATAGCTGTAGTTTGTTTCTTCCAGTGCTTGCTTTAAGAGAGATGCTGAGTTTATTGTCTTGGTGATATTGTTGTTTACCTCTTTTGATGGAGTTCATAGTTTGGACTTGCAGTAGTGCAGTCATTGTTTTGTGTGGCAGTTTGTCCAATGTTCTACCTGTTGGTGACTTTAGCTGGTCTGCAGGTGGGATTTAGATCTCTGTTATAATTATATAACCTGCTTTTTTCCTTGTGGTAACTCTTTGTAGGTCGAGTTGACAGCTGTGTCAGTCTTTGTGGCTGTGGAAATATTGTTTTGTATTGTGTGACCAGATATTAGTTCACCATACTGTGTGGCTGTGGAAATATTGTTTTGTATTGTGACCAGATATTAGTTCACCATACTGTGTGGCTGTGGAAATATTGTTTTGTATTTGTGACCAGATATTAGTTCACCATACTGTGTGGCTGTGGAAATATTGTTTTGTATTGTGACCAGATATTAGTTCACCATACTGTGTGGCTGTGGAAATATTGTTTTGTATTGTGACCAGATATTAGTTCACCATACTGTGTGGCTGTGGAAATATTGTTTTGTATTGTGTGACCAGATTATTAGTTCACCATACTGTGGGTGGAGTGTACAGAGGGTGGGCTGTGGTGTGACTGAACACCTGTTTTTGGACTCTGCTGGTTTGGATTGGGAAGGGACAACCAAAGTAATCCTGATTGTGACTGAAGGGAACAGGTTAGCCCAGTGGTTAGAACATTGCACTTGCAATCTGACATCCTGGGTTTGATTCGTTTTAGGGGATTTTTCCCCTGGAGTTAACGTCAGTGCAGACTCCACTCTCCCCAAAAGCCCTGTGGATGATACTATACACCAGACCCCATGCAGGCTGAAGACCTTGCACACGCATTAAAACCTGTTCGCGCACACACAGGGACTGGATGTAAATAAGCACTGTGCTTATTCCATTATCCTGGTAATAAAAGAATACCTGTTCTTATGAACTCAACTGGTTTGGATAGGGAAGTAACCACCAAAGTGAAGAAGAGTCCTTGCACATCTCTGTGTGCCTGTGGCTGCCCTTACAGTGATGTGGAATATATAATATATATATATATATATTATTATATATATAATTATAATAATATATAATATATATAATGAGAGAGAGAGAGAGAGAGAGAGAGAGAGAGAGAGAGAGAGAGAGAGAGAGAGAGAGAGAGGAGAGAGAGAGAGAGAGCCAGAGGACAGATAGACTTTCATTTATTTTATTTTTATTTATTTTATTCTTTTATATCAAGGATAATGGGATATATCTAGTCCGGTGTGTATGCAGTTTTGTAAATGTCATCTGTTCCCACCCACACACAATGGCCTACTTTTACTGAACAGGGTTTAACATGCCAAGATGCTGTGCTTGCATTCACACACGCCTTGGTTTATAGTCTCATAGTCTCATCCAAAGGACTTTGGGGAGAGTGGAGTCGCACTGATGTTAACCCCAGGAGAAAAATCTCCTCCTCATCTTTACCAATGTGTGTTTTTGTTTTTATGTGAACCCATTGTGTTCCTTTGGATTTACACCTTTGGTGACTGATGGTGACATAGCAGAGGATTTGTGGTATTTTACCTCTGTTGTGATCCCCTGGTGTGTTTTTATTTATATGTGAGGCTCCACCATGAAATGAGTCGCTTAGCACATTACCCATATTTGCACTAGGAGCCATTAAAGGCAGATGAGGGTCAAGTTGTCAATGTCGAGATTTTAATGGATTATTAAACTATGTTCCGTTTATCTACCTTATAATAAAATATTGAAGGCATGATTTTTTTTCTTTTGCTTTTAAATGTGATTTGAAAATACCTAAGCCCTCATTCTGACAACCTTTTCGAAATTTTTTCATTTTGTCACATCCTGCAGTCTATCATTTCAATTTGTAATAACTTGACACAGAATTGTCTGATTTTCAATCTGTTTTTTTTGATTGGATAGCCATTTTATTGCAGATTAATAGATTGTCAATAACTAAAATTTGACGTCTGGTGCAATGCACTCCTTATGTGGTGGAGCGTCACATTTTTTTTTTATTGGTATGGGCATACCTTGTATGGCAGAGGTTCAAGCACATCCATTGCCCAGATGTGTGTGAGGAGTGAGGTGAGGAAGAGATTTCTGTCAGTTGAAGTTTTACCAGGGGTGTTTAGGCTAATTCTTTGTGGTTTTGGTTTGTGTGGTTCCATTGGCTTTAAAGGTATGTGCAGTGTCATGATGATGTGTGTTGATATAATTCTTTGTGGTTTTGGTTTCTGTGGTTACATTGGCTTTAAAGGTATGTGCAGTGTCATGATGATGTGTGTTGATATAATTCTTTGTGGTTTTGGTTTCTGTGGTTACATTGGTTTTAAAGGTATGTGCAGTGTCATGATGATGTGTGTTGATATAATTCTTTGTGGTTTTGGTTTCTGTGGTACATTGGCTTTAAAGGATGGCAGTGTCATGATGATGTGTGTTGATATAATTCTTTGTGGTTTTGGTTTCTGTGGTTACATTGGTTTTAAAGGTATGTGCAGTGTCATGATGATGTGTGTTGATATAATTCTTTGTGGTTTTGGTTTCTGTGGTTCACATTGGCTTTAAAGGTATGTGCAGTGTCATGATGATGTTTGTTGATATAATTCTTTGTGGTTTTGGTTTCTGTGGTTACATTGGCTTTAAAGGTATGTGCAGTGTCATGATGATGTGTGTTGATATAATTCTTTGTGGTTTTGGTTTCTGTGGTACATTGGCTTTAAAGGTATGTGCAGTGTCATGATGATGTGTGTTGATATAATTCTTTGTGGTTTTGGTTTCTGTGGTCACATTGGCTTTAAAGGTATGTGCAGTGTCATGATGATGTGTGTTGATATAATTCTTTGTGGTTTTGGTTTCTGTGGTCACATTGGCTTTAAAGGTATGTGCAGTGTCATGATGATGTGTGTTGATATAATTCTTTGTTGTTTTGGTTTCTGTGGTCACATTGGCTTTAAAGGTATGTGCAGTGTCATGATGATGTGTGTTGATATAATTCTTTGTGGTTTTGGTTTTTGTTGTTACACTGGCTTTAAAGGTATGTGCAGTGTCATGATGATGTGTGTTGATATAATTCTTTGTGGTTTTGGTTTCTGTGGTCACATTGGCTTTAAAGGTATGTGCAGTGTTGTGATGATGTTTTAAATTGCCTGAATGTGTCATTGTATAATTGTCATCGTTGGTCAAATACTTTTCCATGGTTGTATGCCAAGTACCCCCATTTTGGTTTAGCTAAAGATTTTTGGGTGTTGTACCTTGGTCTGGCATAGTTTGGTCATCAGCTGTTTTGATATTACTGCATTTTAGCCCATTCTACACGATTTAAATTATGGTGTTTTTAAGTGGCTGTATTTTCACGATTTTATGTTGAATGTTGGTATATTTTGATGGCCATATTTTAATCCATTTACTTGCCTGGGGTTTTTGTGGGTTTTTAAAAAACACATTTAGATGTATTTTATCCCATTTAGATGAGTGTGTTTTAGCCCATTTACATGCTTTATTTTATCCATTTTATATTTGGATTCAAATTATGGTTTGGGGCTGTTGTGGTGTTTTGGCCATTTTATGTGTGATTAAATGTTAGTATTTTAGATGGTTATTGTTAGCTTCATTTACACAGCTGCATTTTAGCCATTTTATGTGTGCAATATTTGTCATGGTGTTATTAGATGGCCATTTTATATGCAAGATTTAGACCACTTTATTCAGTCATTTTATGGTACGATTTAAATGTCAGTATTTTTAGATAGCTGTATTTGATCCCCTTTAGTAGTATAAGTCCCCATCAGTCTGGAAGACAATGGAGTTGCCCTTTAGTCTTTAGAACACAAAGCCTGGGTAAGTAAGTATGGAGGGCAAACTGCTACCCATGCAGCAGACCCCCCCCTCTCTCTCACCACACCACTGGATTGATCCACAAGAATGGTTCCAGAACAGTTCCAGGAGCCACCAGAATGTTGCCATATACAGCCCCCCACTGTATTTAGCCATTTTAAGTGTGTGATTAAAATGTTTATATACATAAGTGTTTTTTTTGTTTTTAACCCTATTTAGATTATAGTTTAGATTGTGGTGTTTTAAAAGGCTGTATAGTAGCCATTTTATGTAAACGATATTTTCAGATGCTTATTTTAACCAATTTACTTGGCTCTTAAATTTTTTTTATACCAATATAGATGGCTGTGTTTTATCCCATTTACAAGGCTGTTTTATACCATTTACAAAGCTGTTTTATACCATTTAGACGGTTGTTTTAGCCCATTTAGATGGTGGTTTTATACCATTTAGATGCGTTTGTTTATACCATTTAGATGGTTTGTTTTAGCCCAAAATAACTGTCTAGATGGTGTTTTAGCCCATTTAGATGGTTGTTTTATCCCGTTTAGATGTGTGTTTTAGCCATTTAGATGGTGTTTTAGTCCATTTAGATGGTGGTATTATCCCATTTAGATGGTGGTTTTAGCTCATTTAGATGGTGGTTTTAGCCCCTTTTAGATGGTGGTTTTATCCCATTTAGATGGTTGTTTTATACCATTTAGATGGTGGTTTTATACCATTTAGATGGTTTGTTTTTAGCTCATTTAGATGGTTGTTTTATCCCGTTAGATGGTTTGCTTTTACCCATTTAGATGGTTGTTTTAGCCCATTTAGATGGTTGTTTTAGCCCATTTAGATGGTTTGTTTTAGCCCATTTAGATGGTTTTTTTCCATTTAGATGGTTGTTTTATACCATTTAGATGGTTGTTTTTTCCCATTTAGATGGTTGTTTTTTCAATTTGATGGTCGTTTTATAGAATTTAGATGGCTTTCTTTAGCCATTCAAATGTTGTTATATCCCATTTAGATAGTTTGTTTTCTACCATTTAGATGGTTGTTTTAGCTCATTTAGATGGTTGTTTTATACCCTCTAGATGGTTTGCTTTTATACCATTTAGATGGTTGTTTTTATCCCATTTAGATGGTCGTTTTAATACCATTTAGATGGTTGTTTTAGCCCATTTAGATGGTGGTTTTATACCCATTTAGATGGCTGTTTTATCCCATTTAGATGGTTGTTTTATCCCATTTAGATGTGGTTTTATCCCATTTAGATGGTGGTTTTATCCCATTTAGATGGTGGTTTTAACCATTAGATGCTTTGGTTTTATACCATTTAGATGGTTGTTTTATCTCATTTAGATGGTTTGTTTTATCCCATTTACATGGTTGTTTTATACAATTTAGATGGTTGTTTTATCCCATTTAGATTGTTGTTTTCTACCATTTAGTTGGTTGTTTTATACCATTTAGATGATTGTTTTATCTCATTTAGATGGTTTATCTCATTTAGATGGTTGTTTAGCCCATTTTGATGGGTGTTTTATCCCATTTAGATAGTCGTTTTATCCCATTTAGGTGGTTGTTTAGCTCATTTGATGGGTGTTTATCCCATTTACGATGGGTGTTTTATCCAATTTTGGTGGTTGTTTTATCCCATTTAGATGTTGTTTTACCCATTTAGATGGTTGTTTTATCCCATTTCGATGGTTGTTTTAGCCCATTTAGATGGTTGTTTTTAGCCCATTTAGATGGTTGTTTTATCCCATTTAGATGGTTGTTTTATCTCATTTAGACGGTTGTTTTATCCCATTTAGATGGTCGTTTTATCCCATTTAGATGGTTGTTTTAGCCCATTTACATGGTTGTTTTAGCCCATTTAGATGGTTGTTTTATACCATTTAGATGCTTGTTTATCCCATTTAGATGGTTGTTTTATCCCATTTAGATGGTTGTTTTATACCATTTAGATGGTTGTTTTATACCATTTAGATGGTTGTTTTATACCATTCAGATGGTTGTTTTATCCCATTTAGATGGTTGTTTTATCCCATTTAGATGGTTGTTTTATGCCATTTAGATGGTTGTTTTAGCCCATTTAGATGGTTGTTTTATACCATTTAGATGGTTGTTTTATACCATTTAGTTGGTTGTTTTAGCCCATTTCAGTGGTGTTGTTTTAGCCCATTTAGATGGTTGTTTTATCCCATTTAGATGGTTGTTTTATCCCATTTAGATGGTTGTTTTATACCATTTAGATGGTTGTTTTATCCCATTTAGATGGTTGTTTTCTACCATTTAGATGGTTGTTTTCTACCATTTAGATGGTTGTTTCATCTCATTTAGATGGTTGTTTCATCTCATTTAGATTGTAGTGTTTTATCCCATTTAGATGGTAGTGTTTTATCCCATTTAGATGGTTGTTATATCCCATTTAGATGGTTGTTATATCCCATTTCGATGGTTGTTTTATCCCATTTAAATGGTTGTTCTATCCCATTTAGATGGTCGTTTTATACCATTTGTTGTTATATCCCATTTAGATGGTTGTTTTAGCCCATTTAGATGGCTGTTTTATCCCATTTAGATGGTTGTTCTATCCCATTTAGATAGTTTTATACCATTTAGATGGTTGTTTTATCTCATTTAGAGGTTGTTTTATCCCATTTAGATGGTCGTTTTATCCCATTTAGATGGTTGTTTTAGCCCATTTAGATGGTTGTTTTATACCATTTAGATGGTTGTTTTATACCATTTAGATGGTCGTTTTATACAATTTAGATGGTTGTTTTATCTCATTTAGTTGGATGTTTTATCTCATTTAGATGGTTGTTTTAGCCAATATCAGTGGTGTTGTTTCATTCCATTTAGATGGTTGTTTTATCCCATTTAGATGGCTGTTTCATCTCATTTAGATGGTTGTTTCATCTCATTTAGATGGTAGTGTTTTATCCCATTTAGATGGTAGTGTTTTATCCCATTTAGATGGTTGTTATATCCCATTTAGATGGTTGTTATATCCCATTTTGATGGTTGTTTTATCCCATTTAGATGGTTGTTCTATCCCATTTAGATGGTCGTTTTATACCATTTGTTGTTTTAGCCCATTTATATGGTTGTTTTAGCCCATTTAGATGGCTGTTTTATCCCATTTAGATGGTTGTTTTATACCATTTAGATGCTTGTTTTATCTCATTTAGATGGCTGTTTTAGCCCATATCAGTGGTGTTGTTTTATACCATTTAGATGGTTGTTTCATCTCATTTAGATGGTTGTTTTATACCATTTAGATGGCTGTTTTATCCCATTTAGATGGTTGTTTTTTCCCATTTAGATGGTTGTTTTATACCATTTAGATGGTTGTTTCATCTCATTTAGATGGTTTGTTTTATCCCATTTAGATGGTTGTTTTATACCATTTAGATGGTTGCTTTTTCCCATTTAGATGGTTGTTTTATACCATTTAGATGGTTGTTTTATACCATTTAGATGGTTGTTTTTTTCCCATTTAGATGGTTGTTTTATCCCATTTAGATGGTTGTTTTATACCATTTAGATGGTTGTTTTATACCATTTAGATGGTTGTTTTATACCATTTAGATGGTTGTTTTATCCCATTTAGATGGTTGTTTTATACCATTTAGATGGTTGTTTTATCCCATTTAGATGGTTGTTTTATCCCATTTAGATGGTTGTTTTATACCATTTAGATGGTTGTTTTATACCATTTAGATGGCTGTTTTATCCCATTTAGATGGTTGTTTTAGCCCATATCAGTGGTGTTGTTTTATCCCATTTAGATGGTTGTTTTATCTCATTTAGATGGTTGTTTCATCTCATTTAGATGGTTGTTTCATCTCATTTAGATGGTCTTTTTATACCATTTGTTGTTTTAGCCCATTTATATGATTGTTTTAGCCCATTTAGATGGCTGTTTTATCCCTTTTAGATGGTTGTTTTATTCCATTTAGATGGTTGTTTTATACCATTTAGATGGTTGTTTTAGCCCATTTAGATGGTTGTTTTAGCCCATTTAGATGGTTGTTTTAGCCCATTTAGATGGTTGTTTTATACCATTTAGATGGTTGTTTTATACCATTTAGATGGTTGTTTTATACCTTTTAGATGGTTGTTTTTTCCCATTTAGATGGTTGTTTTATACCATTTAGATGGTTGTTTTATTCCATTTAGATGGTTGTTTTATACCATTTAGATGGTTGTTTTAGCCCATTTAGATGGTTGTTTTAGCCCATTTAGATGGTTGTTTTAGCCCATTTAGATGGGTGTTTTATACCATTTAGATGGTTGTTTTAGCCCATTTAGATGGTTGTTTTATACCATTTAGATGGTTGTTTTAGCCCATTTAGATGGTTGTTTTAGCCCATATCAGTGGTGTTGTTTTATACCATTTAGATGGTTGTTTCAATCTCATTTAGATGGTTGTTTTATACCATTTAGATGGTTGTTTCATCTCATTTAGATGGTTGTTTTATACCATTTAGTCGTTTTATACCATTTGTTTGTTTTAGCCCATTTATATGGTTGTTTTAGCCCATTTAGATGGTTGTTTTATACCATTTAGATGGTAGTTTTATACCATTTAGATGGTTGTTTTATCTCATTTAGATGGTTGTTTTATCTCATTTAGATGGTTGTTTTAGCCCATTTATATGGTTGTTTTAGCCCATTTAGATGGTTGTTTTATACCATTTAGATGGTAGTTTTATACCATTTAGATGGTTGTTTTATCTCATTTAGAATGGTTGTTTTAGCCCATATCAGTGGTGTTGTTTTATCTCATTTAGATGGTTGTTTTATCTCATTTAGATGGTTGTTTCATCTCATTTAGGTGGTTGTTTCATCTCATTTAGATGGTTGTTTCATCTCATTTAGATGGTAGTGTTTTATCCCATTTAGATGGTAGTGTTTTATCCCATTTAGATGGTTGTTTCATCTCATTTAGATGGTTGTTTCATCTCATTTAGATGGTTGTTTCATCTCATTTAGATGGTAGTGTTTTATCCCATTTAGATGGTAGTGTTTTATCCCATGTAAATGGTAGTTTTATCCAATTGAGACTATAGTGTTTTAGCCCATTTACCTGCCTGTATTTGTTCATTTCATGTTTGCCATTTGGGATGGTCAGAGGGCTTACTTTCCCCCTGCCAGCCAGGTTAAGCAGCATTGAGCCTGGTTACCTTGGATGGGCGCCTTGCAGCCACACAGGTTATGCAACACCCATGTTCACTATTTAAATCAATATTTTTAGGCAGTTGTTTTTTTGGCTGTTTTTTTTTTAGCCATTTTAAATGGTCGTATTTTAGCTCATTTAAACAGCTATATTTCAACCATTTTATGTGTGCGATTAAAATCGGGGTATTTTTAGATGGCTGTAGTTTAGCTCATTTACAAAGCTGTAATTTATTCATTTTCTGTAAACGATTTAAAACATGGTATTTTTCGGGTGAGTGGACAGGCCTTAGGCCCGAGTGACACCCTGAGAAAAGTTGAGGACAGAGGGAAATGGAGAGAGCTGGTTGTGAGGTCTTCCTGGCACCCCTATGGTCTAAATAGATTACAGGATTGATTTTAGATAGCTGTATT
>CM060343.1:271474-289621 GCA_030674155.1 Stramonita haemastoma
TTTGCGTTTTTTGACTGTGGTCAGGATATCTTCAAAGGGCCTGATGGCTTGAGTTTCTGATTCTCACTTCCTCATTATTAATGTGGTCTTTGTAAGAGATGCCAAGGAGTCTGCAAAAGCATCTCATCTCTGTGGCCTGTATTCTCCTCTCCAGATCTGCTGTGAGGGTCCATGACTCACAAACATACAAGAATATTGAGATGACTAGAGTGCACATCAGCCTGATCTTTGAGCTGAGTGAGATGTTCCTGTTCTTCCAAATGGTCTTCAATTTTGTCAGTGCTGTAACTGTCTGTGCAATCCTTGCGAGTATTTCAGGCTTGGATCCCTTCTCTGTTAAAATTGCTCCCAGATATTTGAAGCTTTGTACCGTTTCGAAATTCTGAACACCAACCCTGATGTTGGTGTTGATGCTGTTGATTTTGTTGGTCATCAGCTTGGTCTTCTGCGCACTGATCTCCATGCCATAGGCTGTTGAAGTCTTGTCGAGGCGTTCCACTAACCTAACTAACTCTTCTTCTTTCCCTGCCAGTCCACCAATGTCATCAGCAAAAAGCAAGTTGGTAATTGTTCTGCCTCCAATGCCGACTGTTCCTTCATGATCTTCCAGTGCATCAGTCATGATTCTCTCAAGGAAGATGTTAAAGAGAGTAGGTGAGAGCAAGCAGCCTTGTCTGATGCCGACCATCGTCCTGAACCAATCCCCTATGCCACCATTGAAATAGACTGCGATAGGGGCCTTGTTGTAGAGCTCCTCAATGACTTTGATCATGTTGGCATTGATGTTGTACAGCCTCATGGTAGCCCACAAAGCTGCATGCCATACCCTGTCAAAGGCCTTTTTGAAATCCACAAAAACATGGTAAAGGTCTTGCTGATGCTGAAGGTACTTCTCGCACAGTATTCTTAGATTAAAAATCTGCTCTGTTGTACTTCGTCCTGCCCTGAAGCCTGCCTATTCTTCAGCAATGATCGTCTCTACTTGTGGCTTCAGTTGATTCAGTAGGATCTTCAGCATGACTTTGCTTGGATGACATATCAAGCTAATTGTGCGATAGTTCTGGCATTGTTGTAGGTTGCCTTTCTTGGGAAGGGTGATGATTAGTGATTGTGTCCATGGTGTAGGCCAGTCTCCTGTCTGCCAGATCTTGTTGCTGATTATCAGTAGGGTGTTTATCATGGCTTCCCCCCCTGCTTGGACCAGTTCTGCCGGGATGTTGTCTATTCCTGCTGATTTCCTCTTCTTCATTGATTTCACAGCTACTTCCACCTCTTCCTGAAGGATGGGGTAGTTGTCAGTGTCTGTCAGTGGTGGGACAATCAGTATCCTGAGGCTTTGTGGTTATACAGGTCTGGGCAATATTCTGTCCATCTCTTTAGAATATCCTGTTCTTCTGTTAAGATCTTTCCATTTTTGTCTTGTATGGTGCTGGTTTTCCCCTGTTTTGTACCTGTCAGGTCTTTTACTAGCTGGTACACTTTATTGCTGTTGTTCTTGCTCAGATTTTCTTCAATATCCTGGCACTTCTCTTCAATCCAGGTTTCTGCTGCCTCTTTCATGCTTGTTCTAATTTCTTTGTTGATTGCCCTATACTGCTTCGCTCCTTCTATCTCGTTCTTCTTTTTATTCAGTTCTTTTCATTTGTCACATTGTTTGCATGCAGTTTATGTATTTTTCATTTATCTATTTATTCTTTTATATCAAGGGTAATAGAATAACGACTCATGTGCTTTTTTTTTTACATCCAGTCTCCGTGTGTATGCAATTTTGTGAATCTTTTCATCTGTTCCCACCGGCACACTACCACCTACCTTATGAAAAAACAGGATTTGTGTGCCCAAGATGGTTTGCATGGTTTATAGTCTCAGAACTTTTGGGGAGAGTGGAGTCAGCACTGATGTTAAATCTAGTTTGTGTGTATGCCTGTGCATGTGCATATTTACCTGCATGCGTGTGTGCACGCTAGTGAATGTGTGTATGTGTGTGAATGCATGTGTGTGCATGTGTTCACCTCTGTGTGTGTGTGTGTGTTTGTCTGTCTGTCTGTGTGCATGCTGTATATCTGTTTTTAATGATTGAATCTTATTGTTTTGGGTGATACATGTTTCTGTTTATTATTTTTTTTAATGTATGTATGGCTTTTGACCAGGCGAATTCCTCTTTGATAAAGTGCTGGTATTTGGTATGGGTATTTATTGTCTTCTACTGTGTGGGGGGTGATGGTTGCATACTCTGCCCTGTTTTTCCTCTGTAATAAATGTTTTTTCCTATTTACTTTAGCTTTTGACTCACATGAATTTCTTTATTTGCGAGATGATAAATCTCTGAATTGTGGAATGGATTAGAGGATGGTTACCATGGAGATTTCACATGGCTTTATAACAGCCTAGGAGGGGGAGATGGGGAGAGAAGGGATGGGTGTCACTGTGATTATGACTCCTTGTTTGTTTTGAAAAAAAGGAAAGTCCCCTCTTGTGTAGGTCAATCTGAGGTTAGCAGGCCAAGCTTGCTAACCAGTTTTGTAAGAGGTCAGTCCGAGCTTATTAGGCGAAGGTTCCAGCAGGTAAATTCTTTTGTTTTAGGGTGAAGGTGGGTACCTGGATACATATTTTTTTAAGCTGGTGTTATTTTTGGGTTGTTGATCAGAAGGCAGTTTTCTTTGTGCAGTGGAGAGTTTTTGTTTGCCAGTCTGGTCACAGCACTGCTACAGTCAGGTGGATGTAGTCAGGCCAGTTGTAGTGGTGCCATCTCTGGTGGTTCACCCTCAGTTCCTCTGATTTATTACCTGCTGGTGACTTCTGTGTTAAGTCTTCAGGTAACACTGAGCTCCATGTATCTGTGGCATTTGTGCTGTTTGCCTTGTGGCCACTCCTCCTATGAGGAGTTGATAGCTGTAGTTTGTTTCTTCCAGTGCTTGCTTTAAGAGAGATGCTGAGTTTATTGTCTTGGTGATATTGTTGTTTACCTCTTTTGATGGAGTTCATAGTTTGGACTTGCAGTAGTGCAGTCATTGTTTTGTGTGGCAGTTTGTCCAATGTTCTACCTGTTGGTGACTTTAGCTGGTCTGCAGGTGGGGTTTAGATCTCTGTTATAATTATATAACCTGCTGTTTTCCTTGTGGTAACTCTTTGTAGGTTGAGTTGACAGCTGTGTCAGTCTTTGTGGCTGTGGAGTTATTGTTTTGTATTGTGTGACCAGATATTAGTTCACCTTATTGTGTGGCTGTGGAAATATTGTTTTGTATTGTGTGACCAGATATTAGTTCACCTTATTGTTTGGCTGTGGAAATATTGTTTTGTATTGTGTGACCAGATATTAGTTCACCTTATTGTGTGGCTGTGGAAATATTGTTTTGTATTGTGTGACCAGATATTAGTTCACCTTACTGTGTGGCTGTGGAAATATTGTTTTGTATTGTGTGACCAGATATTAGTTCACCTTACTGTGTGGCTGTGGAAATATTGTTTTTGTATTGTGTGACCAGATATTAGTTCACCATACTGTGGGTGGAGTGACAGAGGGTGGGCTGTGGTGTGACTGAATACCTGTTTTATGGACTCTGCTGGTCTGGATTGGGAAGGGACAACCAAAGTCATCCTGATTGTGACTGAAGGCAACAGGATAGCCCAGTGGTTAGAACACTTGCAATCTGACATCCTGGGTTTGATTCCGTTTTAGGGGATTTTCCCCCTGGAGTTAACATCAGTGCAGACTCCACTCTCCCCAAAAGCCCTTTGGATGAGACTATACACCAGACCCCATGCAGGCTGAAGACCTTGCACAGGCATTAAAACCTGTTCGCATACACACAGGGACTGGATGTAAATAAGCACTGTGCTTGTTCCATTATCCTGGTTATAAAAGAATACCTGTTCTTATGAACTCTACTGGTTTGGATAGGGAAGTAACCACCAAAGTGAAGAAGAGTCCTTGCACATCTCTGTGTGCCTGTGGCTGCCCTTACAGTGATGTGGAATATATATATATATATATACATATATATATATATGTATACATATATATATATATATATATATATATATATATATATATATATATATAATATATATATATACATGTATAATTATATACATATATATACGCATATATATATATGTAGAGAGAGAGACATAGATAGGTAGATAGATATATAGTGCCAGAGGACAGATAGACTTTAATTTATTTTATTTTTATTTATTTTATTCTTTTATATCAAGGATAATGGGATATATCTAGTCCCCTGTGTAGGCAGTTTTGAAAATGTCATCTGCTCCCACCCACACACAATAGCCTACTCTCACTGAACAGGGTTTAACATGCCAAGATGCTGTGCTTGCATTCACACAGGGCCTTGGTTTATAGTCTCATAGTCTCATCCGAAGGACTTTGGGGGAGAGTGGAGTCAGCACTGATGTTAACCCCAGGAGAAAAATCTCCTCATCTTTACCAATGTGTGTTTTTGTTTTTATGTGAACCCATTGTGTTCCTTTGGATTGACACCTTTGGTGACTGATGGTGACATAGCAGATGATTTGTGGTATTTTACCTCTGTTGTGATCCCCAGTTTTTTATATATGTGAGGCTCCACCATGAAATGAGTCGCTTAGCACATTACCCATATTTGCACTAGGAGCCATTAAAGGCAGATGAGGGTCAAGTTGTCAATGTTGAGATTTTAATCGATTATTAAACTATGTCCGTTTATCTACCTTATAATAAAATATCAAGGCATGATTTTTATTTCTTTTGCTTTTAAATGTGATTTGAAAATACCTAAGCCCTCATTCTGACAACCTTTTAGGAAAACGAATTTGCCCGTTTTCTCATTTTGTCACATCCTGCAGTCTATCATTTCAATTTGTAATAACTTTGCACAGAATTGTCTGATTTTCAATCTGTTTGTTTTTTTATTGGATAGCCATTTTATTGCAGATTAATAGCTTGTCAATAACTAAAAATTGACATCTGGTGCAATGCGACTCCTTATGTGGTGGAGCGTCACTTTTTTTTTTATTGGTATGGGCATCCTTGTATGGCAGAGGTTCAAGAACATCCAGTGCCCAGATGTGTGTGAGGAGTGAGGTGAGGAAGAGGAGATTTCTGTCAGTTGAAGTTTTACCAGTGGGTGTTTAGGCTATAATTCTTTGTGGTTTTGGTTTCTGTGGTTACATTGGCTTTAAAGGTATGTGCAGTGTCATGATGATGTGTGTTGATATAATTCTTTGTGGTTTTGGTTTCTGTGGTTACATTGTCTTTAAAGGTATGTGAAGTGTCCTGATGATGTTTTAAATTGCCTGATTTTGTCATTGAATAATTATCATCATTGGTCAAATACTTTTCCATGGTTGTATGCCCAGTACCCCCATTTTGGTTTAGCTAAAGATTTTTTGGGTGTTGTACCTTGGTCTGGCATAGTTTGGTCATCAGCTGTTTTGATATTACTGCATTTTAGCCCATTCTACACGATTTAAATTATGGTGTTTTTTAAGTGGCTGTATTTTCACGATTTTATGTTGAATGTTGGTATATTTTGATGGCCATATTTTAACCCATTTACTTGCCTGGGGTTTTGGGGTTGTTGTTTTTAATCCCATTTAGATTCATTTTATCCCATTTAGATGAGTGTGTTTTAGCCCATTCACATGCCTTTTTATTTTATCCATTTTATATTTGGATTCAAATAATGGTTTGGGGCAGTTGTGTTTTTTTGCCATTTTATGTGTGATTTAAATGTTAGTAGTTTTGGATGGTTGTATGTTAGCTCATGTACACAGCTGCATTTTAGCCATTTTATGCGTGCAATATTTGTCATGGTGTTATTAGATGGCCATTTTATATGCAAGATTTAGACCACTTTATTCAGTCATTTTATGGTACGATTTAAATGTCAATATTTTTATATAGCTGTATTTGATCCCCTTTAGTAGTACAAGTCGCCCATCAGTCTGGAAGACAATGGAGTTGCCCTTTGGTCTTTAGAACACAAAGCCTGGGTAAGTAAGTATGGAGGGCAAACTGCTACCCATGCAGCAGACCCCCCCCCCCCCTCTCTCTCTCTCTCCACTGGATCACTGGATTGATCCACAAGAATGGTTCCAGAACAGTCCCAGGAGCCACCAGAATGTTGCCATATACAGCCCCCCACTGTATTTAGCCATTTTAAGTGTGTGATTAAAATGTTGATATATATAATTATATATATATATATCACTCACTCTCACTCAGTCCCATGTCCCAAAGGACGTAGGGGGGACATGAGAGAAGACGCAACAGCGATCTTTTTCCATGCTTCACGATCCTGTGTGGCTAGTAGGAGGCGTTGCAGGGGTTGGGCAGTCCAGTCTTTGATGTTGTCAACCCATGATTTCTTTTGGCGGCCTCTTCTTCTTTTGCCCTCGACTGTTCCTTGCAAGATGGTTTTTGCTAGGGTGTTGTGTCTTGTGGTGTGACCAAACCACATCAGCTTTCTCCTCTTTATGGTGGAGAGCAAAGGCTCTTGGGGGCCCACACGCTTTTTGATTTCCTCTTTCACATAGTTATTGGTCTTGTGTTCTTTGTATGATATTTTGAGGAGTCTTCTGTGGCACTTGTTCTCGAATGCTTGGATTCTTCTCTCTAACTCTGCTGTCAGAGTCCATGATTCACAGCCATATAGGAGGATAGATATTACGAGGGATTTGTAGAGGTGGTATTTGGTGCAGAAGCTGATGTTGTTGCTTCTGATGATCCTCTGGAGTCTGACTAGAGCAGATGTTGCTGTTGCAATGCGAGCTTTCACCTCATTGTTTGATGTGCCATCTTTTGTTAGGATGGAGCCTAAGTATTTGAATTGGCTCACCTCTTCCAATATTTCTCCATTCATCTTTATTTCCGTGCTGTCATTACTCGCGCTGTTGACCATGATCTTCGATTTCTCTGTACTGACCTCCATGCCGTATGCGCTCGCTCGGTCTGTTAGACTGTCTGTGAGGATTTGCAGTTCTTGTTTGCTGCTGCCCATGAGGTCAATGTCATCTGCAAATCTGAGGTTGCAAAGGGGTCTTCCACCAATGGAGATGGAAGTGTGGTGGTTTTGCAGTGTCTCTGTTATGATGTTTTCGAGGAAGAGGTTGAAGAGTACAGGTGAGAGAAGGCAGCCCTGGCGGACTCCAACCGTGGTCTTGAAGAACTCGCCCACGTGATTGTTCATGAAAACTGCACTTCTTGCATTCTCGTACAGAGCCTTGATGACTTCAATTAGGCAGTTGTCAATGTTGAAGTGCCTGAGTACTTGCCAGAGGCCGTCATGCCATACCCTGTCAAAGGCCTTTTTGAAGTCTATAAAATTGTGGTACAAGTCTTTTTGGTGTTGGAGATGCTTCTCTATCAGAATTCTCAGGTTGAAAATTTGTTCCATTGTGCTGCGTTTTGGTCTAAAGCCCGCTTGTTCTTCTGCCAGGAGTTTTTCTGCTTGGTTTTTCAGTCTGTTGAGGACTACCTGCAGCATGATCTTGCTAGGATGACTTATGAGACTGATGGTTCTGTAGTTCTGGCATTGCTTGAGGTTTCCTTTCTTTGGCAGGGGTATTACAAGAGACTGTGTCCATTCTTTTGGCCATTCCGGGGTGTGGGTGGGTTAAGGACCCGGACCCAGAAGTGAGAGTTGAGTGCCAAGTGAGGACCAGTGCTCCCGTCCACCCCGAGGGATGCTACTGCCAGGTTTACAAAGGTACCACCTCTCCTCAAGCACCCCATACACCCCTATATATATATATATATATATATATTACCCTATTTAGATTATAGTTTATATTGTGGTGTTTTAAAAGGCTGTATTGTAGCCATTTTATGTAAACGTCGTTTTTAGATGGCTTATTTTAACCCATCTACTTTGCTTTTTACAATTTTTTTTATCCCATTTAGATGGCTGTGTTTTATCCCATTTAGATGGTTGTTTTAGCCCATTTAGATGGTTGTTTTAGCCCATTTTAGATGGTTGTTTTATCCCATTTAGATGGTTGTTGTATACCATTTAGATGGTTGTTTTATCCCATTTAGATGGTTGTTTTATCCCATTTAGATGGTTGTTTTATCCCATTTAGATGGTTGTTTTATCCCATTTACGAAGCTGTTTTATACCATTTAGACGGTTGTTTTAGCCCATTTAGATGGTGGTTTTATCCCATTTACGAAGCTGTTTTATACCATTTAGACGGTTGTTTTAGCCCATTTAGATGGTGGTTTTATCCCATTTGCAAGGATGTTTTACACTTATTAGACGGTTGTTTTAGCCCATTTAGATGGTGGTTTTATCCCATTTACAAGGCTGTTTTATACCATTTAGACTGTTGTTTTATCCCATTTAGATGGTTGTTTTAGCCTATTTAGATGGTTGTTTTAGCCCATTTATATGTTGTTTTATCCCATTTAGATGGTTGTTTTAGCCCATTTATATGGTTGTTTTATCGCATTTAGATGGTTGTTTTATCCCATTTAGATGGTTGTTTTATACCATTTAGACGGTTGTTTTAGTCCATTTAGATTGTGGTTTTATACCATTTAGATGGTCGTTTTATCCCATTTAGATGATTATTTTATCCCGTTTAGATGGTGGTTTTATCCCATTTAGATGGTTGCTTTAACCCATTTAAATAGCTGTGTTTTATCCCATTTAGATTGTCATTTTATCCCATTTAGATGGTTTCTTTTATCTCATTTAGATGGCTGTTTTATACCATTTAGATGGTTGTTTTATACCATTTAGATGGTTGTTTTATTCCATTTACATGGTTTTGTTTTAGCCCATTTAGATTGTCGTTTTAATCCGATTTAGATGGTTGTTTTATCCCATTTAGATGGTTGTTTTATACCATTTAGATTGTTTTAGCCCATTTTAGATGGTTGTTTTTTTAGCCCATTTAGATTGTTGTTTTATCTCATTTACAAGGCTGTTTGATACCATTTAGACTGTTGTTTTATCTCATTTAGATGGTTGTTTTATCCCATTGAGATTGTTATTTTAGCCCATTTAGATGGTTGTTTGATCCCAATTAGATGGTTGTTTTATCCCATTTACATGGTTGTTTTATCCCATTTAGATGGTTGTTTTATCCCATTTAGATGGTGGTTTTATCTTATTTAGATGGTTGTTTGATCCCATTTAGATGGCTGTTTTATCCCAATTAGATGGTTGTTTTATCCCAATTAGATGGTTGTTTTATACCATTTAGATGGTTGTTTTATCTTATTTAGATGGTTGTTTTATACCATTTAGATGGTTGTTTTATACCATTTAGATGGTTGTTTTATCCCATTTAGATGGTTGTTTTATCTCATTTAGATGGTTATCTCTTTTAGACGGTTGTGCTAGCCCATTGAGATGGTGGTTTTATCCCATTTAGATAGTCGTTTTATCCCATTTAGTTGTTTTATCTCATTTAGATGGTCCTTTTAGCCCATTTCGATGGTTGTTTTATCCCATTTATATGGTAGTGTTTTATCCCATTTACATGGTTGTTTTAGCCCAGTTAGTTGTTTTAGCCCATTTAGATGGTTTTGCTTTAGCCCATTTAGATGGTTGTTTTCTACCATTTAGATGATTATTTTATCCCATTTAGATGGTTGTTTTATCCCATTTAGATAGCTGTGTTTTATCCCATTTAGATGGTTTTGTTTTATCCCATTTAGATGATTATTTTATCCCATTTAGATGGTTGTTTTATCCTATTTAGATAGCTGTGTTTCATCCCATTTAAATGGTTTTGTTTTATCCCATTTAGATGGCTGTTTTATTCCATTTAGATGGCTGTTTTATCCCATTTAGATGGTTGTTTTATACCATTTAGATGGTTGTTTTATGCCATTTAGATGGTTGTTTTAGCCCATTTAGATGGTAGCGTTTTATCCCATTTAGATGGTTGTTTTAGCCCATTTAGATGACTGTTTTATCCCATTTTTATGGTTGTTTTTATCCCATTTAGATGGCTGTTTCTACCATTTAGATGGTCGTTTTGTCCCATTTAGATGGTTGTTTTATACCATTTCGATGGTAGCGTTTTATCCCATTTAGATGGTGGTTTTATCCCATTTAGATGGTAGTGTTTTATCCCATTTCGATGGTAGTGTTTTATCCCATTTAGATGGTAGTGTTTTTATCCCATTTCGATGGTAGTGTTTTATCCCATTTAGATGATAGTGTTTTATCCCATTTAAATGGTAGCTTTATCCAATTTAGACTATAGTGTTTTAGCCCATTTACATGCCTGTATTTTATTCATTTCATGTTTGCCATTTGGGGATGGTCAGAGGCTCACTTTCCCCCTGCCAGCCAGGTTAAGCAGCATTGAGCCTGGTTACCTTGGATGGGCGCCTTACAGCCACACAGGTTGTGCAACACCTATGTTCACAATTTAAATCAATATTTTTAGGCAGTTGTTTTTTGGCAGTTTCTTACTTTTTTTTTAGCCATTTTAAATGGTTGTATTTAGCTCATTTAGACAGCTATGTTTCAGCTATTTTATGTGTGTGAATAAAATTGGGGTACTTTTAGATGGCTGTATTTTAGCTTATTGACAGAGCTGTAATTTAGGCATTTTTTGTGCACGATTTAAAACATGGTATTTTTCAGGCAGAGAAAGAGATGAGTGGACGGGCCTCAGGCTGAGTGACACCCTGAGAAAAGTTGAGGACAGAGGGAAATGGAGAGAGCTGCTTTGAGGTCTTCCGTGGCACCCCTATGGTCTAGATAGATTACAGGATTGATTTTTAGATAGCTGTATTTTAGATATTAATAGATTGCTGTATCGCCCAGATCGATATAGATCGCCCATTTAAATAGGTGCCCTTTAGCCATCTTATGTGCTAGATTTAGATGGCTGTATTTAGCCATTTTATGTGTGCAATTAAAATGTCGACATTTTTTAGCGGGCTGTATTTTAGCCCATGTAGATGGCTGTATCTTAGCCCATTTTACACAAATTATGGTATTTTTAAACAGCTGTATTTTAGCCATTTTATGTGTGCAATTGAAATGGTATTTTTAGCTGGCTGCATTTTAACCCATTTACTTAGCTGTGGGTTTTTTCTCCAGTTAGTTGGGTCTATTTTATCCCATTTAGATGGCTGTATTTTAACCCATTTGCATGCCTGTATTATAACCATTTTACGTTTGCGATTTAAATTATGGCATTTTTAGGCAGTTGGGTTTTTTAGCCATTTTATGCGATTTAAATGTTTGTAGTTTAAGATGGTTGCATTTTAGCTCATTTACACAGTGGTATTTTAAGCCATTTTATGTGTGCTATTTAAATCAGGGTATTTTTAGATACTCGTATTTTAGGTATTTCAGACATTTTTAGACGGCTGTATTTTAAGCTCATTTAAATAGCTGTACTTAAGCCATTTTATGTGCAAGATTTAGACAGCTTTATGCAGTCATTTTATGCATGCAATTTAAACGTTAATTTTAGATGGCAGTATTTCAGCCCAGTATTTTTAGCCATTTATTCGTCTGGTTTAAATGTTGGTACTTTTCGATGGCTGTATTTTAACCATTTTATTCAGAGGATAAAATGTCAGTGTTTTTAGATGACATGCCTCCCCAAAGTCAAAATGTGTCTACCTTCAGGTGAGCAAAAATGGTCGTATATAAAACATCTCACCATTGGTGAACCTCAGAGCTGTATCAGGGAGTCTACTGCTCTCAACTTCTCCTCCATCTGTCATCCTCACTGTACTTCTCTCTCTCTCTCTCTCTCTCTCACACACACACACCCACATACCCCTCAGAAAACCAAAAACACAAGTCAGGGGTGTGTGTAGAAAAGCTCACAAAAAAACTGTCAGTTCTGGAAATGAACAGTTGAGAGGCAGGAGAGAGGGGGGTGGTTGTAATGACACTTTCTTTTATTTCAGCAGTCACATCTCCTGCCTCCCAACATGATGCTTGTTGCACGATGTGTGGCCGTGGCTTGATGTGATGATGTGTTGCACGATGTGTGGCAGTGGTTTGATGCGATGATGTGTGCAAGATGTGTGGCCGTGGTTTGATACACACTTGTGCTGCCCTCGCCCCTTCCATCATGGACAGACACCATCTGCACACAGCAACATCAGTGACACATCAGTCACCACATAACACATAGCATCAGTGACATGTCAGTCACCACATAACACATAGCATCAGTGACACATAGTCACCACATAACACAGCATCAGTGACACATCAGTCACCACATAACACATAGCATCAGTGACACATCAGTCACCACATAACACAGCATCAGTGACACATCAGTCACCACTTTACACATACCATCAGTGACACGTCAGTCACCACTTTACACAGAGCATCAGTGACACATCAGTCATATAACACATAACATCAGTGACGCAGTCACCACATAACACAGCATCATGACACGTCAGTCGCCACATAACAACAGTAACATCAGTGACAATGGCTCAATGGTCTAATCATACTGCAGCAGTCTTGATTTTCAGTCAGTCTTGATTTTCAGTCAGTCTTGATTTTCAGTCAGTCTTGATTTCAGTCAGTCTTGACTTTCAGTCAGTCTTGATTTTCAGTCAGTCTTGATTTTCAGTCAGTCTTGATTTTCAAGGGTTTTCATAGGAGGTATGTCACAGGTTGTCATTTTGGCCATTTTCAACAGAATTCAAAGTCCGGAATCTAATATTTCTTTTCACTGCAATTTTTTTTAACGCAAATCACCACCACAGAATTCTGATGAAAATGGAAAGAAAATCACACCTGCTCTTATGACAGCTCTAAGCGCTTACAAACATCAATCCTTCAGGTCCATGAAGTCGTGGGTTCGAATCTCGATGGCGTCTGGCAATTTAAGGGGACATTTTTTACAATATCCCAGGTCAACCTCTAGTGCAGAACTGCCAGTTCCTTAATTCCTTCATGTCTATGCACATACAGAAGATCAAATATGCACGTTAAGATCCCATAACTCGTGGCGGTGTTTGGTGACTTACAAAAACTTGAAACATACCCAGCATGCATTCCTCAAATTGGAACGCAACTCAACACAGAGATAAACACAGACAACAGCTACAGAGAAATCCATGGGCATCAGCACAGAAGACAAACACCGAGAAGAGCTAGTCTTTCGAATAAGACAAGACATTCAATCCTATCTTCAACATGCATTCAGCACACGTAAAAATAAACCAAAAAACCCACGGCAACAAGAGCGTTTACCCCTGGCAACATTCTGTACAGAAACACCACTCTGAAGCTAAACAAATACACATGCGCACACTTTCCGGTGAGACTATAAACTGAGGGAGAGTAGCCCAGGGAGACAGCCTGAATTTCATACAGAGAAACTGCCATGACATAAAGTGGTATAAAATAAATTTTAAAAAATAACCACCTGTCCAGTGATCCCCATTCAGCAATGCCTGTCTCCTCTGTCTCTGCACAGTCTTCGTTGTCTGCATGTGCCAACCCTGTGAACACACGGAAAATACTGTAGTCACATGACAAATGCCACATACAACACCACAAATATGGCATGTGGCAATGTCCAAATCTAAAATCAACACCCCCCCCCCCCCCCCCCCAATGACTGGTCATTTGTGTTGGTTAGTAAAAACATGACCAACAAACAGAGAGTAATGGTGGATTGGTGACATGCTCGCAGATAAGGAGTAAAATGACCAGACTCTGACCTTCTCACCTTTCATCTTCCTGTCACAGGTAAATACACACACACACACACACACACACAACACACACACACACACACACACACACACACACACACACACAGTGCACTTAACTTGTGATGGAGATGGCAGCCTCCTGTCCTGATCCCTTCAGTTTCAGTTCATCAGCCCTGTAACACACAGCAGTGAACATGTAGAAAAAACAGCTACCTTGCTACATGGATGAAGCACACACACACACACTCTTTTTTTTGTTGTAATATACAACAAAAGTGAGATCGAATCCAGTAAAATTGCATTTCCAACATATTCTTCTTCTGATCCAACATTAAAAAACGTCTAACCTCAACAGAGAGCTTGTGACAACCACAATAAAATTTGAAATGAGCGTACACACATACATGTGATAGGCAAGTTATGCATTTTCCAAACCAGTATCAAATTTGTAGTTTTTATAAGAAAGACATATACTATTGTCATGAAGCTCTTTTCTTCAATCATTAACAAAAAAAAAAATTTTTTAAGCCTTTAATATGTGAGCTTGTAGAATTGCTATTTGAATAAAATTGTCCTAAAATGTACAAAATAAGAAAACAAAACAAACACTGCAAAAGGAAGTTTTTTCCTGGCAACATTCTGTACAGAAACACCACTCTGAGAGCTAAACACACAGAGACAATTTCAAAATGTTAAAATAAGTGACGCTGCATTCATGCAGAGAACTCTGCTGTGAATGACAGAGGTATGCACAGCACTCACCTGCATGTAGATCCCCATTCAGCAAGTCCTGTCTCCTCCTCTGCACAGCACTCACCTGCCCTGTACATCCCCATTCAGCAAGTCCTGTCTCCTCTCTCTGCACAGCACTCACCTGCCCTGTACATCCCCATTCAGCAAGTCCTGTCTCCTCTCTCTGCACAGTCTTCAGCTGTCTGCATGTGCCAACCCTGTGAACACACAATAAACACTTTAGTCACTGACAATGCAACACACACACAATATGTATGTGCATGCATGCGCATCTGTGAGAATGAAATTGCACACTGAATGAGAAGCTTGCGTGTATGACTATTTTCAAGTACCTCGCCATATAGGCAGCCATACTCCGACTTGAGAGGATTTTTTTCTCCTTTAAAGGAGTGTGCAAGTTGTTATGTTGAGAGCTTGTCATGGCTGAAGGCAATCTCAACACAACATTTTACAACATCACATTTTACTGTAGGCCTTGGCAATGAGCTGACATCAATAACTGACACAGCTTTTGGCCTAAGCCAAGTGTTGGTTAGTAAAAACATGACCAACAAAAAGAGAGTGACAAATGAATTGGTGACATGCTCGTAGGTAAGAAGAAAATGACCAGCCTCTGACCTTCTCACCTTTCATCTTCCTGTCACAGGTAAATACACACACCACACACACAATGCACTTAACTTGTGATGGAGATGGCAGCCTCCTGTCACTGATCCCTTCAGTTTCATTCATCAGCCCTGTAACACACAGCAGTGACCATGTAGAAAAAACAGCTACCTTGCTACATGGATGATGCGCGCGCACACACACACTTTTTTTCCATTGCAATATACGAGGTGAGATGGAATCCAAAAAATTGCATTTGGAACATATTCTTCCAATGGAATATTAAGGAAATGTCTTACCTCAACAGAGAGCTTGTGACAGCCACAATAAAATTTGAAAAGAGCATACACACATACATGTGATAGGCAAGTTATGCATTTTCCAAACCAATATCGAATTTGTAGTTTTTATAATAAAGACATCTACTACTGTCATGAAGCTCTTTTCTCCAATCATTAACAAAAAAAAATAATTTTAAAAAACCTTTACTATGTGAGCTTGTAGAATTGATATTTGAATAAAACTGTCCTAACATGTAAAAAAAATAACAAAACAAAACAAACATGCAGAAAGAGGTTTTTCCTGACAATGTTCTGTACAGAAACACCTCCTGTGATAGCTAAACAAATAGGATGCTCAATCACCAATGAGTCGCTTAGCACCTGACCCACCTGTCTGCTAGGAGCCATTAAAGGCAGGTGGGGTCAGGTTGTCCATTTTGAGATTCTGATTGATTATGAAACTATAGCCATTATCTACCATACAGTGAAATATCAGGGTATAATTTTGTTTCCTTATGTCTTTAAACGTGTTTAAAGATAGTCAAGCATTCATTCTGACCACTTACTAGTATGCTTAACTTATCAATTTCTGATTTTCTGCAGTCAATAACTAAAAACTGACCTCATGTGCAATGCGACTCTTTATGTGGTGGAGTGTCAAAAATACACAAACAGACGATTTTTTAAAATTTTCTAATAGGTGGCACTGCTCTTGTGACAAAATGCTCTCCCTAGGGGAGAGTGAATTTTTATGCACAGCACTCACCTGCCCTGTACATCCCCATTCAGCAAGTCCTGTCTCCCTCTCTCTGCACAGTCTTCAGCTGTCTGCATGTGCCAACCCTGTGAACACACAATAAATACTTTAGTCACTGACAATGCAACACACACACACAAACACACACACACGAATATGCATGTGCATGCATGCGCACACACGCACATGCAAACAACAAAATTCCTCTCATGTTCCTGCATGTAGAAATTTGCTAATTTGAAGACTAAATGAATACCACACTCACCTGTGCACACCTAACTAAACACAACACTCAAATCAAAAACATTCAGTAAATCTACCCCCGTTCCCCTCCATACCTGGTCATTTGTGTTGGTTAGTAAAAACATGACCGACTAGAAGAGAGTGACAAGGGATTGGTGACATGCGTGCAGGTAAGGGGAACATGACCACCCTCTGACCTTCTCACCTTTCATCTTCCTGTCACAGGTAAATACACACACACACACAGTGCACTTAACTTGTGATGGAGATGGCAGCCTCCTGTCCTGATCCCTTCAGTTTCAGTTCATCAGCCCTGTAACACACAGCAGTGACCATGTAGAAACAACAGCTACCTTGCTACATGGATGAGGTGCACACACACACAAACTTTTTTTTCATTGTAAATACAACAAAAGTGGAGGAATCCAACAAATTGCATTTGCAACATATTCTTCTCATTGAACATAATTGTTTATAGATTTTCTGTCTAAATTTGAAGTGATTCTGTTGAATAGTTTTTTTTTAATAATAATTTTTAAAGACAAAACCCCATTTGGTTGCCTTGATAACTAAACAAAAGTAGTAATAATGGCGACGTAAAATGAGTTACTGAAAGGTTAAACCCGTTCCTCTTTTCCGAATAGTAGGCGTTATGTGCCAGTGGGAACGGATGACCATTTTTACAAAGACACATACACATGGGGCACTTGAGTGCTTATTGTGTAATCCTCAAAATAAAAGAAAAAATTAAAAAATGGAAATCCCCCCCTCCCCCCCGGACAAGACACAAATGTACAGACTGAGTACTTACCACAGAAAAAAAAGATAGCGCCATCATCAGTCCTCAGCCATCTGGTAACACCAGCACTGTAACATACAAACAGAAAATATACAGATACCATCTATACACCCCCCCTCCCCCCCCTTCCCCGAAATGTACAAACTGAATACTTACCACAGAAAAAAAGATGGCACCACCAGTCCTTGGTCATCATGGAACACCCACCCTGTAACGCACAAACAGAAAATAAATATACATAACAGCTGTACACAAACAGAAATAAATATACGTAACAGCTGTACACAAACAGAAATAAATATACATAACAGCTGTACAGAAATACATGGGCTTCAGCACAGAAAATGACAAACAACTGTGTCGAACCTTTCTCATTTATAAAACAAATCTTTTCAAGCTTCGACAAATGCCACAGTCAAGTGGTTAACACCGTTCAACTTCAATACCATGAACCCATCAAGTCATGTGTTTGAACCTCAGTGAAGATTAGTGAGTTGTAGTGTGTAGATTTTTATTTTCTGTTACCCTAAAAACAAAAAATGCTTTAAAAATTACAAATAAATGCAATTACACACACAGAGTACTTACATGTAACACACAAAGGAACAAATGTAGATAATGCTGACACAGAAATACATGGAATCTGCCCCCCTCCCCTCCCTCTCCCAACAAGACAAAGAAATGAACAGACCGAGTACTTACCACAGAAAAAAAGATAGCACCATCATCAGTCCTCAGCCATCTGGGAACACCACACTGTAACGTACAAACAGAAAATATAGAGATACCATCTATACACAACCCCTCCCCCCCCCCTCCCCTGAAATGTACAAAATGAATACTTACCAAAGAAAAAAAAGATGGCACCACCAGTCCTTGGTCATCATGGAACACCGACCCTGTAAACACACAAACAGAAATTAATATACATAACAGCTGTTCACAAACAGAAATAAATATACATAACGGCTGTACAGAAATACATGGCTTCAGCACAGAAAATGACAAACGACTGTCGAACTTTCTCATTTAC
>CM060343.1:294721-299721 GCA_030674155.1 Stramonita haemastoma
GGTGCATCATATCATTATATAATATGATAATTTTTATTTTTATTTTTTCTTCCCTCTGTCTCATGTTTTATTTCCCTTTGTCTTCTTTTACTTCTTTTTAATCCTTTTCAGTGTGTTATCGTAGGTAAAGGTAAGGTAAAGATGTCCCATAACCTGTGTGGTCGTAGGGGAGCGAGGCGTCAGAGACCTCAGCTTCTCCAGGGGCCAGCATGTTGAGGGCGGCGCCCATCTCCTCTCCCTCACTGTTTTACCTTCCCTGGCCCTAACGAGGACAGGTACCCATTGACAGTTGGATGAACTGGGGGGAAGGGGGCAGGGAGGACTGTACTGAAGCCAAGGCGCGTAAATGGTCACCGATCCATCTGATAACCACGCTAGACGCTGCTGAACTTGACTGGGGGAAAGCGAGTGCTCTGACCACTGAGCTATCCCGCCCCCTACTGTAGGCTATTGTGATGCACAGTACTATTTTGTACTGTATTGTACTGTATTTTACTGCATCATTTTGTGTTGTACTGTACTGTAT
Organism: Stramonita haemastoma; assembly: GCA_030674155.1. NCBI lineage: Eukaryota > Metazoa > Mollusca > Gastropoda > Neogastropoda > Muricidae > Stramonita > Stramonita haemastoma. The sequence goes on from CM060343.1 coordinate 295,248, forward strand.
TGCACTATATTGTATTCTATTGAATTGTACTGTATTATATCATATTGTATTGTATTGATTGTACTGTAGTGTGTTCTATTGTACTGCATTGTACTGTGCGGTATTACATTGTATTTTGCTGTATTGTATTGCATTGTATTTTGCTGTACTGGATAATATTGCATTGTATTTTAATGTATTGAATTACATTGTATTGTGTTGATTTATTTCATATTGCATTGTTCTGTTTTATATTGTAGATTTTGTCATCGCATCTCACTGGTACAAATAACATAAACTAGGGTCCTGTTTGTGAATACTCGCGCATTTTAAGCACATGTAAACATCTGTTCCGTTTTTAAGAAGAGAAGGCCACTGTGTGTGCCGGTGGGAATGGATGATAAAATTTACACAACAGAACATGGAAGACTGGGTTAAAAAGAAACACATGAGTGCGTATTTTTTTTATCCTCGCAAGGAAAGGATAAATAAATAAAATGATAACTCTCCCGAAAGGTGGAACAGGTTTCTATGTGCGTGCTAGATGTTGTCCGTGTGCTCGTGCACAATATCTCGGTGTATTGTGTCATTTGGGGGACGGGGTAGCCTAGTGGTCAGAACATTGCGCTCGCAATTTGACGACCCGGGTTCTATTCCCGTTCGAGGGGAATTTTCCTCTAGAGTTAACATCAGTGCTGACTCCACTCCTCACAAAAGTCTTTCGGATGAGACTATAAACCGAGGCCCTGTGTGTTAACGCACTCAGAACACCTTGCGCACACGTTAAATCATGTTCCGCTTTTCGTAAGACTAGGTCATCTTGTGCTGGTGGGAACAGATGACAAGATTTGCAAAACTGCATACACACGGAGCCTGGATGTATATAAAAAAGAAAAGCACATGAGTGCTTATTCCATTATTCTCTATAAAAAATTATATATATATATATATATAATGTGCAGGATTTTCGGGGAGTGGAGTGGGCACTGATGTGAACTCCAGGGAAAATCCCTTGAAGGGGCGTGTGGGTGGTGCAGGAACCTGGGCTTGAACCCAGGCCCTCAGATCTCTGACCACCAGACTGTCCCCTCACCCCTGTGTCTGCAAGCGCGCGCGAGCGTGTGTGTATGTGTGTGTGTGCATACACGTGCACGTGCGTTTATGTACCTCTGTGTGCGTGCGTGTGTGTGTGTGTGTGTGTGTGTGTTGTGGGTGTGGGTATGGATGTATATGCGTGCGCGCGTTTGTATGCGTGGGTATGTGTGTGTTGTGTGTGTGTGTGTGTCCGTATGCGCGCACACGAGTGTGTGTAGGCCAACGTGCTTGCATGCGTACGTGCGTGTGTGTGTTTGCGAGCGTGCGCGTGTGTGTATGCGCTTGTGTGTGTGTTGTGTGTGTGTGTGTGTGTGTGTGTGTGTGTGTGTGTGTGTGTGTGTGTGTGTGCGCGCGCGCGTACGTGCACATTGGATACTGTATATGTCTCTGTCTCTTTATAAGTCGGAATAATGTTTGCCTTGAATAGTGTTTCACATCTCTCTCTCTCTCTCTCTCTCTCTCTCTCTCTCTCTCTCTCTCTCTCTCTCTCTCTCTCTCTCTACACACACACACACACACACACACACACACACACACACACACACACACACACACACACACACACACACACACACACACACACACACACAAACAACAACAACAAAAAGAACCAAAGTGGAATGTGATAACTATTAAAGCTTTATTGTCGTACACACAAAGATATTCTTCTTCTTCTTCTTCTCCTTGGTTTAATGTCCGTTCACTACAAGGTGATTTAGACAATGGTACATTCACGTTAAGAATGCACTGAAAAGGGGATGAGGGGAAAAAGTGAAAGGATAAAGAAAATAATGGATGATGATAAGTTTATACAATTTCATTTATAGTAACTGACCTACTGGTGACTGGCAAATACTTGCTGCAACTGATATTAGGACATGCGACTCGGAATCATACAGAACACTTTGGAAATTTCCGTATTTTTCCCTTAGATCTATCCCTTTGCTTTTATACGAGGCAATGAGCACAGGGCAATCAAACAGTATATGGTGGACTGATAAAATAGCAGAACAAGTACATAAAACATCTTTTGAATATTTAGTTTTCCAAGCATTTAGACGTAATTTATGAATTACAATTTCTATATTTCGTGGGCAACACAAACGATTTAAGGGAAATCTAAAAAAACTTTGAATATACAGAGTTTGCAAGAATTGAAATCATTTCAAATGAAGACAAACGCAGACCTATACTATTAATCATTATGTCACTTGTACATTCTGAAGCACCGCGTTTTGCCAGAGAATCTACCAATTCATTCCAGTAAAGACCGCAATGTGATGGCACCCAGCAAAATGTTATCCCAATACCTTTAGAAGCAAGAGAATGCACAAGGAACTTGATTTCAAAAATAACATCATTTCTCAGTTTAGAGTCCCAATGTTTTAAAGCCAGTAAAACTGATTTTGAATCAACACAAAAAAGGACATTGTAAATCGCAAGAGAAATATTTGAAATATAATTTAGCGCCATAAGAATTGCGAACAATTCAGAAGTGAATATTGTAAAACCTTTTCCAATACAAAATATATGTCTCTGTCTCTTTATAAGTCGGAATAATGTTTGCCTTGAATAGTGTTTCACATCTCTCTCTCTCTCTCTCTCTCTCTCTCTCTCTCTCTCTCTCTCTCTCTCTCTCTCTCTCTCTCTCACACACACACACACACACACACACACACACACACACACACACACACACACACACACACACACACACACACACACACAAACAACACAACAACAAAAAGAACACAAAGATATCTGACACATCAGAATTGAATTGAAATTAAGCCATTGATAAAGACTGTCATATATATTGAAGTGAAATGAAGCCATTAATAAAGACTGTCATACATATTGAAGTGAAATGAAGCCATTAATAAAGACTGTCACACATATTGAAGTGAAATGAAGCCATTGATAAAAACTGTCATACATATTGAAGTGAAATGAAGCCATTAATAAAAACTGTCATACATATTGAAGTGAAATGAAGCCATTGATAAAAACTGTCATATATATTAAAGTGAAATGAAGCCATTAATAAAGACTGTCATACATATTGAAGTGAAATGAAGCCATTAATAAAGACTGTCATACATATTGAAGTGAAATGAAGCCATTGATAAAGACTGTCTTACATATTGAAGTGAAATGAAGCCATTGATAAAAACTGTCATACATATTGAAGTGAAATGAAGCCATTGATAAAAACTGTCATATATATTGAACTGAAATGAAGCCATTGATAAAGACTGTCATACATATTAATGTAGACTGATACATATTGAGAAACAATCTGTGTGTGCATATATACACTCTTAACACCTGGTTTACACACACAACACAGATCTTCTGATTCAGTTTTCTGAATCAGTGGTCTAGAGGTAACGCCCCTTCCTACAAAGTGAACAGTCTGGGTCGGAAGTGTGCGGTGGTTCGAACCCTGTTTGGGCCTGAGACTTTCCCCCCATCCATTAGACCGTAAGTGGTGGTCTGGCTGCTAGTCTTTCGGATGAGATGATAAACCGAGGTCCCGTGTGTTACCAAAAAAATATTTAACGTACGTACAAGAACCCCGCCAAGAAGAGAGTTGTGCCTGGCAAAAATGATGTGGGAAAAAGCCACCATGATAGGGAAACAAACACATTTGCCTGGCAAAAATGATGTGGGAAAAAGCCACCATGATAGGGAAACAAACACATTTGCCTGGCAAAAATGATGTGGGAAAAAGCCACCATGATAGGGAAACAAACACATTTGCCTGGCAAAAATGATGTGGGAAAAAGCCACCATGATAGGGAAACAAACACATTTGCCTGGCAAAAATGATGTGGGAAAAAGCCACCATGATAGGGAAACAAACACATTTGCCTGGCAAAATGATGTGGGAAAAAGCCACCATGATAAGGAAACAAACACATTTGCAGATAGAAAAAAAATATGGGTGGCGCTGCTCTTGTGGCGACGCGCTCTTCCCGGGGACAGCAGCCCGAATTTCATGCAGAGAAATTTGCCATGACTTTCAGTGGTGTAAAAGTAAATTAAAAAGTCATAACACGCATATCAACTTATTTCTATACAATCATAACAACAGATTCACACACAGTCATAACAACAGATTCACACACAGTTATAACAACAGATTCACACACAGTCATAACAACAGATTCACACACAGTCATAACAACAGATTCACACACAGTCATAACAACAGATTCACACACAGTCATAACAACAGATTCACACACAGTCATAACAACAGATTCACGCACAGTCTTAACAACAGATTCACACACAGTCATATCACCTCCTTTTGGGTGATAATTATATTTAAAAAACAAAAACACTTCCCGCCTGTCATATTCTAATTTTGACCAGACAAGCCAAAAATAAAATT
>CM060343.1:304721-309721 GCA_030674155.1 Stramonita haemastoma
TTCACCACACTTCAGCTGTTTGTGGAGAACACTGCGCCATTTGTTGCGGTCAGCCGCTACCTCCTCCCAGTTCTCTGTGTTGATGTCCAGGGCTTTCATGTCACGCTTGCAGACGTCTTTGTAGCGCAGTTGGGGGCGGCCAATGCTTCTCTTGCCGGAGGCAAGTTCACCATAGAGGAGATCTTTAGGAATGCGTCCATCCTCCATCCTTCGCACGTGACCGAGCCATCTGAGTCTGCGTTGTCTGAGGAGTGTGTACATGGTGGGAAGACCTGCAACCTCGAGGATCTGAGCGTTGGTAACTTTGTCACTCCAGTGGATGCCGAGGATGCGACGGAGAGAGCGCAGGTATAAGCTGTTCAGTTTGTGTTCCTGTTTGGAGTATGTCGTCCATGTTTCACTGCCATATAGGAGAGTGCTGACGATGCAGGCGTTGTACACTGCCATCTTGGTGGAAACTGTCAGCTTTGGGTTCTCCCAGACGCGGGTGGTGAGGCGTCCTAAGGTCGTAGCAGCCTTGCCGATGCGCTTGTTGATCTCGGCATCAAGGGACAGGTTGTCACTGATGGTGGATCCCAGGTATGTGAACTGGTGCACGACATTGAGCTGGTAGTTATCAATGTAGATGGCTGGTGTAGTAACCACATCCTGACTCAGCACATTGGTCTTTTTCAGGTTGATTGTCAGGCCGAAGTCTGTGCAGGCCTGGGAAAACCTGTCCATGAGGCATTGGAGTTCTTGCTCAGTGTGTGAAGTGACAGCAGCAGCAGCAGCAAAAAGCATGTCCCTAATTGTTTTCTCCTTCACTTTTGTTTTTGCTTTCAGCCGAGCCAGGTTGAATAGTCGACCGCTGGATCTGGTGCGTAGGTATACACCTTCTGTTGCAGTTCCAAAAGCGCGCTTTAGGAGCAGGGCAAAGAAGATGCCAAAGAGGGTGGGAGCAAGAACACAGCCTTGCTTGACTCCACTCTTGATAATCATCATCATCATCATCATCATCATCATCATCATCAGAAGAAGAAGAAGAAGAAGAAGGAGAAGAAGAAGAAGAAGAACTATTATCATCATCTTCATCATCATTATTATTATTATTATTATTATTAGATTTATAGTATTATTATCATTTTAATAGACAGATTATCACTCTTATCATTCTTCTGATCACTATCGTTGTTATAATTCTGTCTCTGTCTCTGTCTCTGTCTCTGTCTCTCTCTCTCTCACACACACACACACACACACACACACACACACACACACACACACACACACACACACACACACACACACACACACATGCACACTTACACACACACACTCACACGCACACATATACACACACATACACACACACACACACGCATACACACACACACACACACACACACACACACACACACACACACACACACACACACACACACACACACACACACACACAGGGGATGGGATGGCATAATGATCAGAACATTGCATTCGCAATTTGACGACCCGAGTTGAATCCCGTTCGAGGAGATTTTTCCCCTGGAGTTAACATCAGTGCTGACTCCACCATCCCCAAAAGTCTTTCCGATGAGACTGTAAACCGAGGCCCCGTGTGCGAACGCACGCAGAACATCTTGCACACACGTTAAATCCTGTTCCGCTTTTCATAAGAGTAGTCCATTGTGTGCCGGGGGAAACAGATGACAATATTTACAAAAACTGCATACACAGGGACTTGATTAAAAAAGCACATAAGTGCTTATTCCATTATCCTCGATATAAAAGAATGAATAACTAACTAACTAACTAACTAACTAACTAACTAACTAACTAACTAACTAACTAACCAACTTACTAACTAACTAACTAAATCTCTCTCACACACACTTACACTTACACACACACTTACACACACTTACACACACTTACACTTACACACACACTTACACACACTTACACTTACACACACTTTAGACACTTACACACACACACACACACACACACACACACACACACACACACACACACACACACACACACACATACAGTAATAAAATCAGTAAACCATCCAGAGAACAGAACTGACCCATCAGTTCCAAACTCATCCACAATGACGGAGAAGGGGCCCTGGCCCATCTGCTGCTCGAGTCTCCTCACTTCTGCCGCAGCATCAAAACCCCAGTCATCCAGGTCACAGCAGTGGCGATCAATGTTGGCGGCTGCTGGCCCCGCCGTCCTCACCAGCTGTTCCTGCAGCAACCGGCTCACGGCACGGCTCCCTACACCCATACTCACCAGCACCACCCGCCGGCCTTGCTGGAGCCACAGCAGGGCCTTGAGGTAGAGGCATACCGTCTTCCCCGTCCCTGGAGGACCATGCAGGAAGAGGTATTTTGCCTCCGGCTCTCTGCTCAGCAAGGTCACCTGGGCGGGCGTCAGCATCAGCGAGGAAAAGCGGAGTCCCGTCTCCGCCACAGCCTGCCCCTGGGACCTCAGCACCTTTCGTGGGGGGCCGGCTGTGGGGACGTCCACTATGGTAGCCGGGCCACAGAACCTGACCACACAGATACACATGTCATAGAGCCACAGGTCTGTCTGTTGTCTGTCTGTCTGTCTGCCACACAGATACACAGGTCATAGAGCCACTTGTCTGTATCTGATCACACAGATACAAAGGTCATAGAGCCACATGTCTGTCTGTATCTGATCACACAGATACACAGTTCATAGAGCCACATGTCTGTATCTGATCACATAAATACACAGTTCATAGAGCCACAGGTCTATCTGTTGTCTGTCTGTATCTGTCTGTATGCTCTCCCATTCCTCACTCTCTCTTTAGCTTTGCGTCAGCAGGTCTGTGTATTGTTGTTGTCTCCAACTTTACGTTTGTTCATTTCTACTTCCAGTAATATTAGACGAAAAAAAAGTCTTATTCAAAACGTGTGTAAAAAAAACACCCCCTCCCCACCCCCCACAAAGAAACCTGACAATGCCTTAACAATTTTTTAAAAAAAACATAAAACAACTCCTTAACGTTAATGCAGCTGTAACAAATATCCCATGGGACTGTGACAGAAATCTTTCTTGTATTTTTTGTATTCTGTACCACTTTATGTCACAGCAGATTTCTCTGCGTGAAATTCGGGCCGCTCTCCCCGGGGAGAGCGCGTCGCCACAAGTGCAGTGCCTACCCTTTTTTTATCTCCCATGTAGGCAACTGTTTTAATTGTTTTCCCTATCAGAGTGGCTTTTTTCTACAGAATTTTTCCAGGGTCAACCCCCTTGTTGTCGTGGGTTCTTTTACGTGTGCTAAATAGTGATGTTTAACAAATGGGACTTCGATTAATCGTCTCATCCGAAAGACTACCGCCCAGACCCTCCCTCAGGGTCTAATGGATGGGGAAAAAGTTTGGGGCCCAAACGGGATACAAACCACCGCACACTCCGACCCGGACTTTTTGCTTTCTAGCAAGGCGCGTTACCACCTAGACCACCGATCCATCACACTTTCAAATGCCAATTTAAAATTATTGGATATACTGCTGAGGGAGTTTTCAGAAAAATGGGGCATGAAAGACTTTACACTCTTACAGTCACAAAAATATCACAAAATTCTATAAAAATGTAAGATGTTCATGTGGAGATCATATTTCCAATACTCATATCATATTTGAGTGTCCTGTTAAAAAAACCTTTCACCTACATTTTCTGAGCTGTTTCTTGAAAACGTATTTGAAAATTCAAAGGTAGCCTTTGCCTTTGCTAGATGTTTACTGCACAGTCCACTTGAATATTTGTTGTAGTATTTTTTAATATTTGAATGTTGTTTCATGTTCACACTTTGTGGGATTTAAACTTTGCTCGTGTTTCAGATAACTTCCTTTTTATCATTATACATTGTATCTAGTCTTAAGGCACAGAAACACCAACACACGTCCATTCTGTTTGTTTATTCTCTTTCTAGCCTGTACTTTCCTTTCTTGGTCTTCCACAACACTTCCTATCGTCTTCGTCTTGTTTAAAAATTCTTTTATATCGAGGATAATGGAATAAGCTCTCATGTGCTTTTTTACAAACAGTTCCCGTGTGTATGCAGTTTTGTAAATGGTGTCATCTGTCCCCACCGGCACACGATGGCCTACTCTTACGAAAAGTGGAACAGGATTTAACGTGTGCGCAAAATAAACGACAGATCTAAGGCTGATGATTTGTGACTAGCAATGTCTACAAATGGATTATGAGCTATTTTTTCACATTCTTTAACCTAGAAAGAAGCATGTGCATTAAAATCTTCTGCTATGAACCACTTTTCTCTATCTGAAAGGTTGTGTATCCACTCAGTATTCAGATCATTTGGTCCCTTAGGCAGATACACAGACACAGCTTTTATTTATTATCAGATGTTTTCCCTAAATTTACTTGTGCTGCACATGCATGTATATCTGAGGCCTGGTTAGGCACTGGTGAAGGACAAAATATGCAGTAATCCACCCCTTCTTGAATGTCTATGGCTGCACTGACTTTAGTTACAGCATCGACTTGTTGATGAACAGGTGGATAGTAATAGCCAGGCAGCTTGGGCAGCTTATTTCTATCTACTCTGAGTGATTGTAGCATTACAACTGGATAATGATTTTCAGCAAGGTGCTGGATCAAATAGAACAGATCAGTGGAAATAGATCTGGCATTCCACTGCATGACGGAAAACGCGCTTTGTTGTTTGGATGGCATAATATAGTACAATGATATTAACTAAATAATTAAAAACTAAACAAACCCAACCCAGAAAAAGATTTTACCGACAAAAAATATACAACTTTAAAGTGACTTAAGAATGTTAACAACTTAAGACAAACTACTCTTTGAGGAATGTTCACACTGGATTAAGTAAGACAGCTACTACAGATGTTCAAATTCATTTAAGGTCTATTCACAAATTGTGATATTACACGGGAGGGGGGGGGGAGAAGGTGGGTGTATGAGTGTCAGGAAAAGAGGGTGTAGTTAGCAAT
>CM060343.1:312221-324721 GCA_030674155.1 Stramonita haemastoma
GGTGGTGTGTGTGTGTGTGTGTGTGTGTGTGTGTGTGTGTGGACTCAATAAAAAGAATGAAGATTAAACACATCCCGAAATAAGAAAGAACATTTCCAGCGTAACACAACAAGAATGAAATAAACTACAGGAACAGCTAACAACAATCAAAGGTAGATCCTAACTTGACTATCATGAACATCAACAGGAAAATCGCGAAGAAGCTAAACGTCATTCAAAATGTGCTCTAGAAATGAAAGGGGTTGTTTGAAGGATGCCAATGGCCCATTATTTTTTCCTAAAACTGAGCACCCTGCGAATAGGCAGTGCTACAGTAAAAGATTCACTGGATTTGTATACGGCATAAGCATTAAATGTTTTTGTAATATTTCCTGGAGAGCGTTCAAACAAAAATGATAGATCTATATTAAGCTGATAATGTGTCCAGGACTTGAAGACAAATTATCAAACAGGAAGGTATGAGTTTTACTTGTAGTAGTACTTTTTATGCTGTTATTGGAATATTGACAATTTGAACTCTCAAAAGAGTTTTGGAATCGATCAGAAGATAGATTATTCTTTATGAGACTGTAACACTCCTGGAGATCTAATGGAATGGAAAGACTGATAGTACTGTCAGAATTGTAAGCTGCTTTTCTGGCAGCTTCATCCACCCTTTCATTGGCAATGATCCCACTGTGTGAAGGTACCCAGAAGATGTTAATAATATATCTTTAGCTGAAAAAGACGCAGAAGGTGTTTTATGTCAGTCCTCATTTCGTGTCTTATCTTTTGACCTAAAGTTCTAAGGGCGTATAACACCGATTTTGAATCTACACATAATAATATTTGACAGGCACTGTTGGGCAGAGTAGACATGATTTAAAGCCATGAGGATGGCTACGAGTTCAGCAGTAAAAATAGATACACGACTACCCACGTGATAGTTATTGTTTTACACCTGTTAGTGCAGGGATTACAAAAGCAGCACCTGCTCTACCGTCTTCGAGAACAGAACCGTCTGTGAACAAATGTGACGCTCCACCATGAAATGAGTCGCTTAGCACATAACCCACTTTTCCGCTAGAAGCCAATAAAGGCAGGTGGGGTAGACTTGGCATTTTTCAGATTTTGATTGATTATAAAACTATAGCCATTATTATACCTTGTAATGAAATATCAATTCATAATTTTGTATCATTTTGCTTTTAACTGTGCTTTCAAAAAGCCCAAGCCCTCATTCTGACCATTTATTATGATGCTAAATTTGTCCATTTCTCGTTTTGTCATTTCATGCAGTCTATCATTTCAACTTGTAATAACTGTTCATAGAGTTGTCTGATTTTCAATCTGTTTTTTGTATTGTATAGCCATTTCATTGCAAATTAATAAAATGTCAATAACTAAACACTGACCTCTGGTTCAATGCAACGCCTTATGTGGTGGAGCGTCACATATGTAAATAGTTATTACAGTGACTATCGGCATACCTGTTACTTGAGCTTTTGAACAAGTTTGGCCAATTTTAATATTTTTGATAAAGTGAGGGTTGCCTGCCAGAACTGGCTATCAGCCACTTTTTCACTTTTCGGCTAATGGAGACCCCTTCATAGCATATTTTTTACTTCTACAAGAAGCAATGGGGCTGTGGTTGATTTTAAAGTAGTTATTTACAAAAACCATACCAGTTTATCACAGTTCTTACCCATCCCAACCCTGCCAGAAATGACCAGAAAAGGATAGCCATTTCTCGCAGGGCAAGATTACTTCTCCTATTGATTCCGTTTACAGCCAGACCTGGCCACACAAGGAAGGCTGCTACTGGCAATGCAAGTTCATCTAATATTCTGATTTCACTTTCCTGCCTAATCTGTCCATCTGGGGATGGTCAAAGCAGGCAGAGGCAACGTGGCTACAGGCTACTTTGTTTTGACCCTGCACAAACCGCCAGCTGTACATGGCTACATCTGGGTTTGGGGAAAATGGGAGTTTCTGTAAATCCTACTCAGTCATCTGATAACAGAGGGATGTGGCAGCAACATCCTGCCTGATATGGGAACTATACTGGGAGACAGAAATTTCTAGACTTTCATTTCCAGTCTGGTTTGCACAGAAAGAAGACTGCAAGTCAAGTTTAAAATGAAGGATTTTAACTACCCTATTAAAAAAAAAAAGTTCTTCATTATACAAGCAACACTGGAAATATGCTAATAGTTGTCGTTAGAGTGTGCACTTTGCGCAGAAGAACGTTGGAATTGGTGTCATTTGGACAAAATTAGTTATTGGCTGATAATGTGATTATGTTGGAGATAGTAAACAGTTTAGATAGAAGCCTTGTTGGCAAAGCTTTGTATTTTTTCTTGTTTTAGTTTGAGTTGTTCAATTTTCCCTCCCTGATAAATGCATGGGTTTGCAACTGGGCTTAAGACTGACAAGGGACAGGTAAAACTAGAGAAGATAACGTGGGCTTCTTTCGGATTAAAAAAAAATGGGGGACGGGGGGAGGGGGGGGGGCGGTAATTGTTGTTGTTGTATCTCTGTTTGTTTTTTCCTGTATCACATTCAAAGATACTCAAAGGCACACACACACACACACACACACACACACACACACACACACACACACACACACACACACACACACACACACACAATCTCTGCGCCAAGATGGTGATCTATAATAGCAATAGACTTCAAGTTCTTAGCAAATATAGTCACTGAGTATTCATAAAGGAGTATTGACGAAATCAATAGACCTTGGTCCCTCCATAGACCCCCCTCCCCCCTCCCTGGGGGGGATTTATAGTTGTATTTTTCTGAAACTTTGTTTATTTTAACGTTTTATGGTATATGTTACCCTCCTGTAACCAGGTTGTTTCAGGATATGCAAGCAATTCAATATAGTAACCTCTTAGAAGGCAAATATTTAGGAGATGAGGCTAATGTACATTATTCATGTAAATATATTCTTACACATTCATATCAAATGTGGTACCAAAATAAAGGGTATTAAACAGGCTATCAACATATGTTAATGTCACCACTGCACAAGGAACGCCTGTCCCATATTTTAAAAACAAAACAGAAAACTGAAATGAAAACGCTGTACAATCCAATGAAATAGGTGGATGTTCAGTGACAGGGTGGTGGATGGGTGCCATATAGTCCACAGTAGACTGCTTCTTTTCTGTCCCTTCTCCTGTGAGTGATACCCACCCTCCCCATCCATGGCCAAGTTTCTTTGCATTTGTGGCCTGGAATGTGGAGAAAAATAAATCCACCAAACATCAGCAAGTTGAGCTTTGTAGACTGCCTCTGTGTTTGAGAAATGAGTTTCCACAACATGCAACTTAGGTTCTGCCTTTACTTTGCAAAGCATGGAGGAACATCATGTGGCTCATACTGCACTGAGCATTGGCGGTCCTGATAATGAGGAGGAGGTTCTGTCTGAGACAGAAAAGTGTCAGGCATTGTGTCCCCAGTAACCTCTTGAATGGCAATGCCATTGAGTGGAGATGGGTGGTGTTGGCTCCTGATGGAGTTTCTTGTTCAGGTCAAAGTTATCCCAGCAAAAATGGATAACCTTGTTCTCTCTCAAACTCACTGTTGAAGGAAGATGACTTGCGCACTGAAGTACAGAATTGACCATGGCAGTTCAAGTCGCACAATGGTTTTGTATCCAGCATCATGACCAAACCTATTCAACAGACTTATGATTTCAGAGCTGCCAGTTACATGTTTGACAGACATTCCAAGCAAAACATGTTTAGGCATTTTCCACTTCCCTCCTGTCACAGATTAGCATATTATGTCCTGGGCAATTGAGGATGCCAATCTGGTGGTTTTGGGTTGCTCCATAGAACTACTCTTTCCAGACAGCAGTGTTTTAGAAAGTCTGTGATGATATCTGGGGGTTTAACAGCATCAGACTGAAGAAATTCTGCAGAAGGAGGCTATGGTTTATCAGGTGTTGCCCATAATGTATCGGCGAAGAACATAATGCAGATTCCCCAAGACGTCTTTCTTCTGAAGCTGCTGACACAAATGCTGTCTCAACTGCCTGACCCTGGGCAAGTTCATCACAATAAACAAGATCACTGCAGTGGTTCGGAGCCCAGAATTTAATTCTGAAGCCAAAATGTTTCATTATTGTTTCTTTCAGTTTGTAAGTCTTGTATCCTGGGTTGTAGAAGTCAGGAGAATGTTGTTGCATGTATTCACAGTACTTCTCACCTAGCATGGTCATTCTCTCACCTGTGAACTCTGACTATTGCATTTTCATCATACTCGCAGATGTACTCAAATGCTCTCTCGTGTGCCTGTAGCCGCTCAGTAGTTTTCTGTCTGTTGATGTTTCAGCATGCTGTCTTCACATCTCAGATAGTCTTTTTTTCTTCACGTGCTACAAGATCTGTATCTTGATAACGAGTGAAAATGTCATCTTGTTTAGTTTTGGATGCATCCTGTACAGACTGTTCTGCTGTCTTGGTGATACATTTTACAAGTTTTCCAAAACATGGAACCCTTTTGAAACTTTCTTCTTGAATTTCTTTTGCAAAAAATTGCAACTGTCTTTTGGAAGCAATGGGCTGAAGTAGCAACAGTCCTTTAGGTTTGATGGTCCTGCAACCTCTTCACTACTGTCTCATGCTTTCTTTTCCTGGCAAATTTCACACTTGTAAACCGTGCATAACAGTTTCTGTGATAACCATGGCGTGTAAAGTCAAGGTCTTCTGGAATACAATTACAAATCTCATCTAGTCTATGACATGCCACATCTGAAGAACGTCTCAAGTGAGGGACTTTTGAATAGGGGTTTTTGTGCTTTCTTCAGTTAGTGGAGTTACAGTCTTTTCTTTTCTGTTATTTTGGAAATGAATTATACAAGTTTTCCACCCTGGAAGTTCTTCTTTTGCACTTAGGTGTACTTTTGAACGTCACTGGATGTTCATCTGCCATGTTGAAATGTTCTTTTATACTGGATACGTCCATGGGGAAGATGAAATACACTTTCAGTGAGAGACTGCACACTTGCCAATGACTCCACTCTCTCAAAAGTCTTTCGGATGAGACTGTAAACCGAGGTGACATTCGATTCCTGGTCGAGGGGATTTTTCCCTGGAGTTAATATCAGTGCTGACTCCACTCTCCCCCAAAGTCCATGGATGAGACTTTTAATGGAGGCCCCGTGTGCGAACGCACGCGGAACGTCTTGCGCACACGTTAAATCCTGTTCCGCTTTTCGTAAGAGTAGGCCATTGCGTGCCGGCGGGAATAGATTAAAATATTTACACAACTGCATAGGCACGGGGCCTGGATGAAAAAAAGCACATGAGTGCTTATTCCATTATCCTCGATATGAAAAAAAAAAATAAATAAATAAAAAGACCTGAAACATGATGGTTAAATGGATACTAAAAGTACTACACAACAGTTTGCCTTATCCCATTTCTGTCAACGTTTGTGGTGGAGGACGCGGAACTGAAAAGAACAACGAGTTATGACAGTGGTTTTTTTCCTTCCTTTTTCTTTCATCAAGGCCGTGGGCAGTGCAGCTGATGGTCTACCTCAGCTTTGTTCTATTTTTAGATGTGTGTTATCGTGTGTCACTTGTATGTGCTGTCGTGTGTGTGTGTGTGTGATTCAGATTCAGATTCAGAATGTGTGTGTGTGTGTGTGTGTGTGTGTGTGTGTGTGTGTGTGTGTGTGTGTGTGTGTGTGTGTGTGTTACACGCGTGCACACCGCGCGACTGATCTGCATATTATGTGTAATTTCTTGAGGAAAAAAATAGAAACTAAAAAAAATGATAGACTCAAAGGCTGTCGTTAACACATCCTCTTCGTTAATTATACTTATGGCTGTTGCAGTACTTACTGTGTGTTACAGACATTCTCTGATCAATAATAACATCTTGATCTAGGTTTATTTGTTCATACTTTGTGGAACACACTGATAGTTGGATACACTTCTGGCACCCGACACACAAGGGGTGAGATGAGAAAGTGCCGCTCAACTGATGGTGAGGGAACGGAACAGCGCTGGGCTGTGGTTGAGTGGTAAGACAGATTTCAGCTGCGTGCTGTTCGGACAGCTCCACTAAAGTCATCACTGTAGTTTTGTTTTAGATATGTCAGCAAAACACTGTGCCTATATAATCTGGAATGTTATACTAGATGCTATTCACAAAATTATGAGAAGTTAAGCCAGATTTTGTGCAATAATCGCAGTGTGAACATCCCTACCCCAAAAACCTAAATATAGGGTGCAAAGAGGGGAAAATGCACTGTTGATACACCTCTCACTCCTGAAATAACCTGTTTACCACAGCATAACATGTCAAGTGCTTCTATCAACATCATAAGCTTTCAGAAAAACAAAGTCAAAAATCCCGCCCAGGGGGGGTTCTCTCTCCTAGATCATGGTCTACAAGGCAGCAGTGTGCCCAATTAAGAGAGGGGACATTTCACCAGCAAGTTTGGAGGAGCCAGAAACGTCTACATTTGAAAAACCAAGTGTTGACCAATCTGACAACAGTTGTTCAGCCTCTCACAGAAGAAAAGACTCCGCTACCAGGGAGGGGCAACAGGGGATACTGACTATTCCACCTCAACAACTTCAACATCTTCGTTAAAAATAACTGTCAACATTTGTGCCATAGAATTCAGGATCTGGTGGCTAGGCTGGCAAAAACCAGGGAGGAAACAATTACTCAAGTGTTTGTTGGGTAGCTACCCAGACAGACAGGAAGTAAGTCCCTCACCTTGCAACCTCCATCATATGCGAAAACAATAAAAATCACCTGCAACCAGTCAAGCTCTCCCATCCTTTTCACGCCCAAGTCCCAAAGGAAAGTCAAAACCTGTAATGCATACAAAAGACAAGCAACGTGCAACAATGACGTTATCTCGAAACCTGTAAGCGCAGATGACATCAAAAGTATCAGTCACTTCCTCCTGTTCTATTTTTGCACCCCTCAACATTGACAAACGTAAATGGAAGATATTTGGGGTATTCCTAGCCCTTTTCAATCTCATCAAAGAAAGCCTTTATGATTGCAGACTGCCAACAGCAGGTTGACACTATTGATCCGGAAGATGACGTTGACTGTGTAGTCATACATACTGGCATCAATCACATATAAATGACTGATCCAAAAACTGCGTCAAAAGACATGGTAGCTGTTGTTAGATCTATTAAAAACAAGCTTCCAAAGCGAAAGTGGTCGTCAGCAGAATAGCTGCTGTCAATGATGCAGCTCCTGAGGTAGGAGAGAACTGCTCAATGCCTATTTGATTGCTGAGCTCCCACAACATCAGGTTTCTATTTTATCACATGCGAATTTGAATGTCAGAAACAGCAGGCTCATGAGAGATGTCATCCATCCTACAGACAGAGGTACCAGCATCCTTGCAGGACACCTGGGAAGGCATGTCCACCACCTCTTTTGGGAGAGACCCGGAGGAGACCTGACAGGGAGTCTGTTGACAGGAAAGGAAGATCAGAAACAACCTGTGGTATGGAGATCCAGCAGGCTATTCCAAATCATATCAACCATGGCCACTCCATCAATAACAGTTGGACTCTTTCTTCAATCTAACTGTTGTTTGGTGACTTTCTACATCTCCATCATCATAGATTTTATTGAAGACTACTTTCCATTAATACCATCGAAGTTTTAATTTTTCGATGGAACTGCAGATCTATTTTAAGGAATTTACTGCAGTTTCAAAATCACTTATATGAACCTAATTATTCTTTCCTTGCACTACAGTCTTTAAATGGGGTTGCAAATAAGCTGCCTAAACTAAAAAAAAAAAAAAATCACCACACACCTTTATATTCTTGTTCAAATAGATCTAGAAAAGTTAAAACTGCTATATAATTATGTCCGAGCAGATCTAGATTACACACCTGTGACTTCATCAGTGATGCCTGATAATACAGATGAAGTATTTGCAACAGCAGCAACTGATAAAGTTAATAAGCATACTTCTTTAAACGTTATGTCAGTGTACTATCAAAAGGGCCCAAAAGCAGAAAACACTGACTGGATAAAACATGTTGCACCTTTTGGGGAAACAGGTAGTTCCAGCTTAACTTGTAATAGGTGAGTGGACAATATTGTAGACTAAAAGCTGATTCTACGGAATAATGGAACTGTTACAAGATTACCTGATGTTGCTAATCATAAATCCCTTTCTAATGGTTGGTTTGTCCTTGGTTTCTCGGGAGCTAGGCATTAATGTGGTTTGATGTACTGTTGAAGACACACTAGAAAGTGACCATCTTCCAATTATCATTCAGTTAGATGAAGATGATTTTGTTGAAGATGAGAAAGTAGAGCATAGCCCTAAAACATTCTTGTATAAATATGTCAAATGGAAGTTGTATCAATCAAGTTTGGAATGTATGGATCACAGTAAATAAAAGATGAAGCTATGAATAAAAAATTCTGCAGTGCCATCATACGGGGAGCAGATAACTCAAAACCTAGGTGTAGAACTACAAAACTAAAGAAAAAAGTTTGCAATCCATGGTGGAATAAGGAGTGTCAGGAAGCAACAATACTATAAAAAAAAAAAGAAAAAAGAAAAAAAAGGCAGCACTTGAAAATGGCACAAAGACAGATCTGAAACAAAGTTTGCACATATGAAACATGTCGATAAAGTATGGAAAAAGATCAGAAATGAAACATGGACAAAGATAACCAACCTATCCCATAAAACTGACAAAAAATCCTGTACCTTCTTCACTGGATAAAGCTGAAGCATTTCTGGAGGTGTCCTCTGAGAATAATGTGTCAAGTGTCAATTCCCCAGTTCAGATTTTCAAAGACAGAAGGAAAAAAAGACATATATAAAGACCGAGTCCCAAATCAGGAACATTATCTCGATTCTCCTATTGCTTTTAATTAGTTTAACGAGGCTTTAAAATCCTTCTCCACTAATGAGCGCTTATTAACGGGCAACCCAAAGCGAGGCTCCGCTAGGCGTCGCTTTAGTTGTTGGAGTGAGACATGCGTTGTCTGCTACATTGAAAAATAGAGTGAAAGGGCCTGGTGCGAGTTAGAAAATCGTTTGTCATTGTCATCTACGGCCAAAATGCCCAGATACTGCGCCCTTTTTTGGGAGCAATAACGAATGTGGGTTTCGTTTACCCACTAAACTTTCAACCCAAAACCTCAACAAATACGTTGTTGTCTTCATTTCAACTTGCATTTACAACAATGTGGTGGCGGACAGTGTGTGTGTCTTCATTTTACATCTATCCACTAAAAAGTGATTTTAGACAAGTGATTGGATTAAAAAAAAAAGAAAAAAAAAAAAAAAGAAAAGGGTGATGTGTTTGTGTGGAAAAAAAGGTCTAACCATTAGAAACCGCTTGAACTATACTACAAAAAGATAACAAATAGATCTAGAAGCAAGTGAACTTGAGGAAGATAAATGCTACAATATATATATATATATATATTATATATATATATATATATATATATATATATATATATATATGTGGTGTGTGTGTGTGTGTGTGTGTGTGTGTGTGTGCGTGCGTGTGTGTGTGTGTGTGTGTGTGTGTGGTGTGTGTGTGTGTGTGTGTGTGTGCGTGCGTGTGTGCGTGTGACTGTGTGTGTGTGACTGTGTGACAGTGTGTGTGTGTGTGTGTGTGTGTGTGTGTGTGTGTGTGTGTGTGTGTGTGTTCTTACAGGCAATAATTATTATCGATAAAATAACATGTATTGGAACAAGAAAAAGGTAAAGTCCAGTCTAAAGTAAACGGGCAACTGGACTATGAAGCAAACATTCACAAATTCTAAACATTAATGAAAAATCGCTGAAAACTTTTTCTAATGAACGATCGGGAATATTGGGCAAATATGTTTTTAAAACTTTACATTCAAAAGTCAAATGAAAACTTGAAATATTTTCACCACAACAGCACGTAATACCTGTCACAAATTTTGTTTTAAATGCATTTAGCTTTAGTCTATAAAGTAGCCTGATTACTTGTCTGAGCTTCACTATACTATAATGAGGAAAATTCGAAACTATATTTTTTAAGTTATAAGCCTTTACATTATGATGTTTAGAAATGCTACCAAAATCTTTAGCTAATAATTTCATTTCATTCTTGGATTCCTTTTCCAACAGATTGTAAGTCTCAGAGATTGAGAGTGGATACATTAAAATTATTGATCCTTTCTCTTGTTTCGCACCCCTTTTGGCAGCGGGATCTGCCCATTCATTGCAAGAAAGGCCCAGATGAGATGGAACCCAACAGAAACTCACATCTGTTCCTCTTAAAATAAGACAGTGTATTATATGATGAATTTCTGTCATAATATTAGAATGCGGTTTTATTGAAACAGATCTAAGTGAGTGTAGGGCTGATTTTGAATCGACACAAAATAAAATTTGGTTCACAAGAAAATGTAGTTCATTTATATAGTTTAAAGCCATTAGAATTGCCATTAGTTCCGCTGTGTAAACAGACCGATTTTTTCCAAGATAGAATGATTTTTCAATTTTAAATTTGGGGATGACAAAGGCTGCACCTGCTTGATGATTACTAAGAAGTGATCCATCTGTATAGATTTTTAGATGATTTGGGTATGTGTTTTCAATGTGCAATCTTACGGAACTGATTAAAATATGTGGATTATCGTCTTTCCTGTAAGGTGTATGCTCAATGTCAAAGTGTGCTCTGTTTTGCTCCCACTTTGGACAAGGTGAGGTTTTTTGCTCTACATCTACATTCTCTGGGATGATTTCTGCTTTGTCCAGTAATTCTTTCGAATAAGACCTAATTGTAGATAAGGAAGAAATGTTTTTTTGCTCTTTTGGGAAAATCAACATCGGATTTCATCTTAACCTCTTTTGCGACAAAATTGCTGCATGAAGAACTTCTGACAATGTATTTTGCGCATGCAAGTCGTCTGTATTCTTCTAAAGGAAGTACATCTACTTCTTTATATGTACCAAATGATGATGCATGGAAGGGAACACCAAGCGCAAGGCGATATGCCTTGCAATCTAAACTTTGTAGCTTTCTTTTTAGGTAGTTCGTAGCACTGAAAAACACTTCTTGACCGTAGGTTAACTTAGAACGAACAAGTGATGTTGCTAAGTGTTTCAGTATCAAAGGGTCATAGCCCCACTTTTGCTTATTAATGATTTTCAAAAGGTTAATGCTTTTTCTGGCTTTAGTAATTATATATTCGATGTGTGAATGCCAGGTAAGTTTAGAAGTTATGATAACACCAAGGAATTTCACAGCTTGCTCATATTGAATGACGTCATTTTCTAATCTAAATGTTGGAAGATCATGGGGATTAACTACCGTTATTAAAAAGTACGATATGTGTTTTTTCTGGGGACATTGTAAGCCCATTTTCTGAAATATATCGATTTACTTTGTCAAGTTCTATTTGATAGACCTTTCTTATGTGATTTAAAGCCCTTTTAGGGGTTGTTCGTTTCATCGTTACATTCATCCACATGCAAATGTCATCTGCATATTGAGCAATGGTAACCGTGTTAGAAATATGCTTAGGTAGATCATATAATAAGATATTAAATAAAATCGGTGCTATCACTGAGCCTTGAGGTAGACCCATCTGTAGAGGTCTAAAATTTGAATACGTATTCCCTACCCGTACTTGCATGCTCCTTTCACTCAAGAAACTTTTTATATAGCTGTAAATGTGTCCCGACAGTCCTATATGTTTTAATTTATACAGTAATTTAGCATGCCATACTTGATCGTAGGCTTTTTTTATGTCAAAAAATGTTGCAAGAATATTTTTTCTTCTTGCAAATTGATATTTAATTTGAGTGGTGAGTTTCACTAGATGGTCGATTGATGATTTTCCTTTCTGAAAACCAGTTTGGTTAACTGGTATTATATATATTTTACAACAGAAATGAACTAATCGTTTTAAGACTACTCTTTCCATTAGTTTACAGACATGAGATGTCAAAGCAATAGGTCTGTAACTTTTCTTGTCATTTCGAGGTTTTCCTTGCTTTAGTATTGGTACAACAATTGATTGCTTCCAAATATGAGGCACTTCACCTGTGATCCAACATTTTTTTTAAATGTTGAGTAAGAAAGCAATCCATTTTTCTGGTAGATGTTTTAACATATCATTTGAGATACCATCAAGTCCAACGGATGACTTTTTATTGGGCAGAGCAGATAAAGCGTCCCGTATTTCATTTATAGTTAAAGGAGCATTAATATAAAGATTATTATCAGATTCTGGATCCCTGTAATTGTCCTTAGTTTCCTCCTCCTTTCTGTGAAAACGTAAATTTGGAGATAAACCTTTGAGATTCATAGACTCAGAAAACGTTTCTACAAATGCTTCTGCTTTTTTAAAGTTGTTAGGGAACTCTTCCTCATCCAGTTTTATTGGATAAGAGGGTAAGTTAACTCCGTTTTTCATTTCATTTAGTTTTTTCCAGATTGTCTGCTCATGCTTATGGTCTGAAATTTCTTGATTACAAAAAGAAGACCA
>CM060343.1:332221-334721 GCA_030674155.1 Stramonita haemastoma
TCTAAATGTTGGAAGATCATGGGGATTAACTACCGTTATTAAAAAGTACGATATGTGTTTTTTCTGGGGACATTGTAAGCCCATTTTCTGAAATATATCGATTTACTTTGTCAAGTTCTATTTGATAGACCTTTCTTATGTGATTTAAAGCCCTTTTAGGGGTTGTTCGTTTCATCGTTACATTCATCCACATGCAAATGTCATCTGCATATTGAGCAATGGTAACCGTGTTAGAAATATGCTTAGGTAGATCATATAATAAGATATTAAATAAAATCGGTGCTATCACTGAGCCTTGAGGTAGACCCATCTGTAGAGGTCTAAAATTTGAATACGTATTCCCTACCCGTACTTGCATGCTCCTTTCACTCAAGAAACTTTTTATATAGCTGTAAATGTGTCCCGACAGTCCTATATGTTTTAATTTATACAGTAATTTAGCATGCCATACTTGATCGTAGGCTTTTTTTATGTCAAAAAATGTTGCAAGAATATTTTTTTCTTCTTGCAAATTGATATTTAATTTGAGTGGTGAGTTTCACTAGATGGTCGATTGATGATTTTCCTTTCTGAAAACCAGTTTGGTTAACTGGTATTATATTATTTTTACAACAGAAATGAACTAATCGTTTTAAGACTACTCTTTCCATTAGTTTACAGACATGAGATGTCAAAGCAATAGGTCTGTAACTTTTCTTGTCATTTCGAGGTTTTCCTTGCTTTAGTATTGGTACAACAATTGATTGCTTCCAAATATGAGGCACTTCACCTGTGATCCAACATTTTTTTTTAAATGTTGAGTAAGAAAGCAATCCATTTTTCTGGTAGATGTTTTAACATATCATTTGAGATACCATCAAGTCCAACGGATGACTTTTTATTGGGCAGAGCAGATAAAGCGTCCCGTATTTCATTTATAGTTAAAGGAGCATTAATATAAAGATTATTATCAGATTCTGGATCCCTGTAATTGTCCTTAGTTTCCTCCTCCTTTCTGTGAAAACGTAAATTTGGAGATAAACCTTTGAGATTCATAGACTCAGAAAACGTTTCTACAAATGCTTCTGCTTTTTTAAAGTTGTTAGGGAACTCTTCCTCATCCAGTTTTATTGGATAAGAGGGTAAGTTAACTCCGTTTTTCATTTCATTTAGTTTTTTTCCAGATTGTCTGCTCATGCTTATGGTCTGAAATTTCTTGATTACAAAAAGAAGACCAGTACTGTCTTTTAGATTCAGCTATAACTTTGGCGCTGTTTTTCTTTGCTTCTAAAAGTTTTTTTGTGACTTATTGGAGATTTTCGACGTACATACATTTTATATTTCATTTTTTTGTTATTTACTGCCTCTTCACAAGCTGCAGTCCACCAAACATTTCCAGTGTGCTTGTTTGACCAGTCTGATCTAACAGAGGGGATGGATAGATCTGCAGCTCTTAGAACTGTGCATGTGAACAATGAGTAGAGTTCATTTATCTCTTTATTTTCTATGTTACTCAAATTAACTCTGGACAAAAAACTTTCAAAAATATTCCAGTTTGCTTGTTTGTAGTTGAATTTAGGAATCTTGTCAGTCTGCTTTTCACGTTGTTCTAATTTAAAACCAAAACTAATGATGATAGGGATGTGGTCACTACCCAGAGATTCCTCATATGTGCTCCATTCGCACTCTGGCACTAATGCAGGAGATATTAAAGTAAGATCAATGGCTGAAGCCCTGTGGGTAGAAATATCAGGGACACGTGTTATGCTACCATCATTGAGTAGATATAATGATGAGTCAACAATATTTTCTACAAAACGATTATTACTAACTAAGGTGCAGCCTTTGTCCCAAAAGGGTGAGTGGGCATTGAAATCCCCCGCGATTAGCCATTTGTCATTAGTTGCTGGAAGATTGTGAATCCACTCTGTGTTAATCTCATTTGGGCCTTTAGGCAGGTAGACTGATACAACACGCAAAATTAGATGATTATTGAATCTAACTCTCACTGCACATGTATATAGATCTGGTACATGAGAGGGAGCTGGAGAGGGAACTAAATTATAATCTATTCCTATTTGTATGTAAATTGCCACATTGATTTTGGTAGCAGAATCTGTTTGCTGACATACAGGTGGATAGTAATACCCTGCTAATATTGGCAACTTATCTTTGTTTACATTAAGTGATTGTAATATCAGAACTTGATAATTGTTCTTGGAAAGATGTTGAACTAGGTAAGGCAAGTTAGAAGAGATAGATCTAGAGTTCCATTGCATAAGCTTGATAGAAGAAGGTGTAGGTGACATTTCTGTGTAACACAACAAAGAGAAGGAAAACGGGGGAGAGTGGATTATTAACTTACGAAAAAGAGACCAGGTCTCTAGAAATGAAAGGAGTGATATTTATAGTAATAGGATATAAACTAAAACACATTCACACTGGGTGGGGGTGGGGGAGGTGTCCTGAAATAATAAGGTTAAAATGTACGTCTTCAAATGTAACGGCGCTGCTCTGTAAC
>CM060343.1:342221-347221 GCA_030674155.1 Stramonita haemastoma
TGATAAAGACATGATGACAGTGTCACCAGGTGATGGTAAAGACATGATGACAGTGTCACCAGGTGATGGTAAAGACATGATGACAGTGTCACCAGGTGATGGTAAAGACATGATGACAGTGTCACCAGGTGATGGTAAAGACATGATGACAGTGTCACACACACAGAGTCACACACACAGAGTCACACTCACAAACACACAGTCACACACACACATACGCACACACACGCACACGCGCACACACACACACACACACACACACACATGCGCGCAAGCATGCTCGCACGCGCGCGCGCACTTCCGAGCGCGCACACACACACAGAGATATTGTAGCATTTATTTCACTCAAGTTTACTTGCTTCTAATGGTCCTTTTCTATGGTTCAAGCGTTTCTGATAATTAGACCTTTTAAAAAAAAATATCCTCCATTCACCTGTCCACACAAACACACCGACTTTTTTTCTTTTTTCCCCCCAATAATTTGTCTAAAATCACTTTTTAGTGGATAGACATTAAAAGGAAGACACACACCAGGTGATGGTAAAGACATGATGACAGTGTCACCAGGTGATGGTAAAGACATGATGACAGTGTCACCAGGTGATGGTAAAGACATGATGACAGTGTCACCAGGTGATGGTAAAGACATGATGACAGTGTCACCAGGTGATGATAAGTAACAGTACCATGATGGAGACAAGACAGTGTCACCAGGTGATGATAAAGACATGATGACAGTGTCTACAAGTATCATCTTACCTGGCTACAAGCCTTGTATACAGGTGATCATTCATGCAGGGATCAGGTCCACCTGTCTGCAATCTCCCCCACCAGTTCGTTGGGGTTTTCCACGTCTTCCTACACAGGCAGTGACGAACTGCCTCTTTGGCGTCCTGAGGTAAGGAGAGCCCCTGACACAGTTTCTGCACATCACAGTCACTGACAGGACATGACATGACATAAATGACATCCATCACTTTGGGGCAAAATGCTGTCAGTGCAGGTACTGGCTAACAGTTTTCATCATTCACACTGTGGACACTGTGTCATGAGGGAACTGACAGCTGACCAGCATTTCCCTGTGGATATCCATGATTCCCTAAAAAGAAGATGCTACAAAAAATAGTTCTTATACTGCTTATATTGTGTCATAATACTTGCACTAATGATAATATATGTATTCATGTTGTAATCAAGTGGATAATAACTTAATTTGTTTCCGAATTTTTACTAAAGTCAATAACGTTAAAAGCACATTACATGGACCTGGCTGTAAAAACTACATCATTAAACATTAGAAAATGGAATCGATTCTCTTGTCTTGCAACACACCTCCCATCACACAGGTAGCTATGTACAACACTGAAGTAACACTGGGACTTCATCACCAGTCATTGGCTAAAACCTGGTAACCCCCTCCCCTTCTTCGCCTTCATCCTGGTGTGGTTTAATGGCCAGGTTTGAGCCACACTGCACACCCCTTCAAGAGAATCTGACCTCTGGAGTTCACATCAAGGCTGACTCTACTCCCCAGGAAAGTCCTTCAAATGAGACTTATACACTGAGCCCCTTGTGCACGCACAACTTCTCTTGCACACCTTAAAAACGGTTTCATCTTTGCAAGAGTAGCTTATTCTTTTTATGTTCCTTGGAATGAATGACAAAGTTTACTAAATTTCATGCACACAGGGACTGGATGTAAACAAAATCACCGAACTTCTCATTCCATTATTCTGGAGTAAAGGAATGAAAAACAAAGATAAAAGATCAAGCTCTCTTGCACAAAACTACAATGACAGAGGGAGAAGTGGCAAGGTGTAGATCACTGCCACACAATAAGAAGCCACCATGTACTTTTTTTTTTCCCAGTCCCCGTGTGCAATGCAGTTGTGTAAATTTGTTATTCATTCCCAGATGCAGATGAGTATGAGGAAAAAAGGTGTAATGAGTTCAACCAGCCCTGTGGTTCGTTTACCTATCAGTAATGACGTCAAACTCAACAGTGTGAATTCCTCTTGTATCTATTCATCATATATGACGTCAAATCACAGTGTGATTCCTTTATCTATCAGTAATGACGTCAGTTCACAGGTGAACATTACCTATCAGCTGTGATGTCAATTAACAGTGTGACGCATTTACCTATCAGTTATGACATCAACCAAACAGTGTGACACATTTACCTATCAGTAATGACGTTAACTCAAAAGTGTAACTCACTCACCTGGAGCAGTGATGCATACTGTCAAGAGCCTCTCGCATCTGGCGTGACGTGATGTTGGGTAGCATCAATGCCTTGCTGATGGTGATAGGAGGCAGGTCACTCAGCAGGTGTTTCATCGCTGTCTCCTGTTCTGCAGCCTGTTCCAGGGCTCTACTTTCTTCTTTTGATCTTCAGGATCTGCTCTTGCGGGGTCTGGTTGTTGAGTGGCTGCTGCCCCCAACAGACTTTATTTCTCCTACCAGCAACCCGTAGTGACGATGAATGATGATAAATGTCACATTCCCCGTCCTTTATCTTATGGGAGAGAGGATTGAAGTGGTGGGCAGCTGGAGGCAGCAGCATGGCGAGGGGGTGTTGAGATATTTGTCGGAATTTCAGATTGAAAATCACCATCATCACTTGATTTTCGATCTTTAAAAGCGACGAGACAGCGCTGTTGACCACGGTCGTCCTGCTGGTTTGTCCTGTACATGCACATCCTGACTGCCCTGGGATTAGGCAACATACACTCCATACTGCCATTTTGTTGGTTGCTGTTGGTGGGGACGCGGGGACGTGGACTGGGGTTATCTCTAACGTGGACAATTGCCAGCGATGTTCTCACAACACATGGGGGTTCGTTGAAGTGATAGGGGGGTAAGAGTAGGTTATTTCAGAAGGTCGGGGTAGTGCTCCTTGATAAATGGGATCCACTGTGCCTCTGGGTCAGCCCCTGCCTGCAATCAGTCATCCTGATGAGTGTTGGCTGTCCAGTGATCACTCTCTGCAGTGTTTATTCAGTGATCATGTAGTTGTGTTATCATGACACTATTCTGAAATCTGTTGTTTATCAGTGACCTCTGTAGTGTTTATCAATGACCTCTTAGTGTTTATCATGACCTCTGTAGTGTTTATCAGTGACCTCTAGCAGTGTTTATCAATGACATTGTGTTATGTGCTTTAGTTTTCAATGACCTCTGTAGTGTTTATCAGTGACCTCTGTGTGTTTCATACCTCAGTGAGGACCTCTGTAGTGTTTATCATGGCCTTTTGTGTTTATCAGTGACCTCTGTAGTGTTTATTAATGGCGTCTGTAGTGTTTATCAAGGACCTCTGTTTGCAACACATTAAAAACCTATTCTGTCTTTTGGACAAGCAGGCCATTGTGTGCTGGTAGGAGCGGATGACAACAAAAATTAAAAACAAAAACCTAGTATGCACACAAGTGTCATATTTGGACACCATCCTGAGGAAATCGGGGGAATTAGAATCCCCATTGAGGTTTATGGATGTATATACAGCAACGTTCTGGTGGCTCCTGTGACGGTACTGGAACCATGCATATCAGTAATTGCCTTTCCAATCGACCATTCTAGCGACGTGGAGAAGGGGGGGGGGTGGCATGTTGCTGAATGGTAACAGCTTGCCCTCCATACTTACTTACCCAGGCATTACACTCCAGAACCTAGAGCACAACTCCGTAGTCTTCTGAGACTGACGGATGCCGACTATTACTACTTGGTATTATCATTGCTTATTGCTTTGGCTGTGCATAAATATATGTGCGGGACATAATTATGTTTTATTTTTTTGGCATGTAGATTGATATCATCATATGCGATTTGGTCTTACTTTGGTTTCCATATAGCAGAATTATGTGGTTTTGGTTCCACTACAGATTCTAAGTGATGTGCACAAGTCATGGTATGGCCTTCTCATCAGATTGGTGCTATTTCTTCTGACCTGTTTTCAGTTTTATTTTTTATCTTATTTTTTCCTCATGTGTGGTTGAGAGTATATGAATCATATTCCTGGGTGCACCAGTATTATGTGGTGTCCGTATAAGTCAGGGGATCAAACCCAGAGGGTTTAACTGGAACATTGAACTGTGTGGATTGATGCAGAGGCTTGAACATTGTGCTGTGTTGATGCTGACACAGAGGTTTGACTTGGGGTGGTGTTGTGAAGATATTGGAATAATTTGTGGTCATTTTTATTATTAGACTTGTAGATTGAGTTTCTAGTAGATTGTGATTAAATGTTGTTTTCATTTGAAGTAAATGATGCAATATTGCATGGTTAACGTTTATGAATAATAATTTTGTGTTCGTTTTGTGTGGTCCGCATTAGAGTGTGACAGGCAGGAAGGGGGTTTCTTAATGCACCCCATAGGGGCTGACAGTTCACAACATTAATGTAGCCATATTGAATGCATGAACTACTTGTCTGAGTTTGTGGATCAATGACAGTTTAGTAAGAAAGATTTCCTCGGAATTATTCATGAGCGTAATTTTGTTTGTAATCTTTGATTGTTGTACTTTTTTAATTCCCATCTCTGTCCGTTGTCGTCTGCTCCGTGTTCGTTACTGGTTATTTCATTCTTCCATCTCTGTGCTGTCTTCTTCATTTTCTGTTTCTGGTGATTTCATTCTTCCATCTCTGTTCTGTCTTCTTCATTTTCTGTTTCGGTGATTTCATTTCTTCCATCTCGGTTCTGTCTTCTTCAGTTTCTGTTACTGGTGATTTCACTTTTCCATCTCTGTTCTGTCTTCTTCATTCTCTGTTACTGGTTTTGTTGTTTTGCTGCCCATCCTCTGTGAGTTCCCGTCCTGCTGTTCCCACACCGCTCATTTCAATCTCCCCACCACAGCCATACCCAGGTTCGCTTTGTCTCAGCCTCAGGGGCGGAAGTCCACAAGGAGCCCATCAATTGAGGCCGCTGTGGGGCCACCAGCCAGAGGGGCCCTGCACTTCTGCTGGGTCACTTTGGTGGTGTTCAGTGGTGCCTGTTCTGATC
>CM060343.1:352221-357221 GCA_030674155.1 Stramonita haemastoma
ACACACACACACACACACACACACACACACACACACACACACACACACACACTTACCCCTTGACCAGCACCAGTGCTGCTGCTTGGACCAGGCTGCGCCATTGTTCAATATAGATGACCTGAAACAGACATTGGGGACACTGTCAATGTCATGACTGAAGTGATTTGTCAGAAACAGACATTGGTGACACTGTGAATGTTATGACAATATCACAATTTTTTGATTGTTTGAAAATGTAATAAGCTTTTATGTCTTTTCAAGCCAATGGTCTTATAATGATATATTCATATGTGTGTGTGGGGAGGGGGTGTGCTTGAGTGTGCACGTTCGTGAGTGCGTGCGTGAATGTGTGTAAGTCTGTGCAAGCGCGAGCGTGCATACGTAAATAATAAGTTTGTATGTCTTTTCTACTCAACGGTCTTAATAACATCGTATTCCTACATTGTAGTGTGTGTGTATGTGTGTGCACGCGCTCATGTGCAGGCGTGCATGTGTGCGTGTGCGTTTTGTGTGTGTGTGTGTGTGTGTGTCCATGTGTGCGTGTGTGTGTGCGTGCGTGCGTGCGTGTGTGTGTGTGTGTTTGCGTGTGTGTGTGTGTGTGTTGTGTGTGTGTGTGTGTGTGTGTGTGTGTGTGTGTGATGTTATTGAAGTTGTCTTAAAATGTTTGAACCAATATAATTATATAACTATTTTGTGTCTTTTGAGTTTATGATTTATATGATTATGCCTGTCAGCATTGTAACTGCCCTTTATGGTATGGAGAAAGTGCTTTTAACTTGACTTTGACTTTGGATTTGACTGAAAAGTTTTTTCTGTTCCTGGGCTAGAACTTAGGGGTCACAAGCAGTGCAGTTTTACCTATGCCACTGTTTTTATTTGCCATTGAAGTGCAGTTTTACCTATGCCACTATTTTTACCTGCCATTAAAGTGCAGTTTTACCTATGCCACTATTTTTACCTGCCACTGAAGTGCAGTTTTACCTATGCCACTATTTTTACCTGACATTGAAGTGCAGTTTTACCTATGCCACTGTTTTTACCTGACATTGAAGTGCAGTTTTACCTATGCCACTATTTTTACCTGACATTGAAGTGCAGTTTTACCTATGCCACTATTTTTACCTCACATTGAAGTTTTACCTATGCCACTAATTTTACCTGCCATTGAAGTGAAGTTTTACCTATGCCACTAATTTTACCTCACATTGAAGTGAAGTTTTACATATGCCATCCTTTTTACCTGCCATTGAAGTGAAGTTTTACATATGTCACTGTTTTTACCTGCCATTGAAGTGAAGTTTTACATATGTCACTGTTTTTTAACCTGCCATTGAAGTGAAGTTTTACATATGTCACTGTTTTTTACCTGCCATTGAAGTGAAGTTTTACATATGTCACTGTTTTTACCTGCCATTGACGTGAAGTTTTACATATGTCACTGTTTTTACCTGCCATTGACGTGAAGTTTTACCTATGTCACTGTTTTTACCTGCCATTGACGTGAAGTTTTACCTATGTCACTGTTTTTACCTGCCATTGACGTGAAGTTTTACCTATGTCACTGTTTTTACCTGCCATTGACGTGAAGTTTTACCTATGTCACTGTTTTTACCTGCCATTGACGTGAAGTTTTACATATGTCACTATTTTTACCTGCCATTGACGTGAAGTTTTACATATGTCACTATTTTTACCTGCCATTGACGTGAAGTTTTACCGATGCCACCCTTTTTACCTGCCATCGAAGTGTGACTATAAATGAGGTGTCTCACACAGTGACACAAACCAGTTTTTCCATAGGACACATCTTGCCTCACAGTGAGGTGTCTGACACAGTGACACAGACCAGTTTTCCATAGAACACACCTTGCCTCACAGTGAGGTGTTTGACACAGACCAATTTTCAAGCATTTCTCTTAATAAAAGGACTTCTAGTTTTGTGTTGTTATATTCAACCAAACTCCAGGGCTTTTAGAGAACTGCCTTGAGGGCTCGTGTATGTTACTAACAAGAGATGTTCAAGTATCTGCAGTGACAGTGTCAGACAGTGTAGAGCCATGATTCACTGAGGACAAACTGTATGTAAGTGTATCTAAGAATTGACGTAAAGATTGTAGAAATGCTGTATCCTACAAAACTGACTGAAGAAATGCTGTATTCTACAAAGCTGACTGAGAAAATTAAAGCTGTATTCTACAAAGCCGACTGAAGAAATGCTGCATTCTACAAAGCTGACTGACGAAAGAAATGTTGTATTCTACAAAGCTGACTAAAGAAAAAAATGCTGTTTTCTACAAAGCTGACTGAAGAAATGCTGTATTCTACAAAGCTGACTGAAGAAATGCTGTATTCTACAAAGCTGACTGAAGAAAGAAATGCTGTATTCTACAAAGCTGACTGAAGAAATGCTGTATTCTACAAAGCTGGCTGAAGAAAAGCTGTATTCTACAAAGCTGACTGAAGAAATGCTGTATTCTACAAAGCTGACTGAAGAAATGCTGTATTCTACAAAGCTGACTGAAGAAATGCTGTGTTCTGCAAAGCTGATTGACATTTTTTCTGTTCCTCATCTGGAGCTCTGAGGTTCACTGATGGTGATTTTTTTCTTATCTGGCCGTATAGTCCCACCATGAAGGTAGCTGCATTCCAGTATCGGGGATGTATGCTGGGGTGTGTAACCCACTGAGTGCTGACATGAATGGTAGGATCTCTAACGTGCACATTTGATTTTCTGCATGTGTATGAACACAAAGGGAATAAAAGCACTGGCAGGTCTGCACTTGACGTTGACCTGCGATATTGTAAAAATCCCCCACCTCTAACGCACCAGGCAACGCGGAGATTCAAACCACGACTTTGTGGACTCCTTGGGTTAAAGCCATAGGGTCTTAACCACTCTGCTCTAGCCTCTGTTGCTGATAGACTTGCTGCACACAGTGCTGCTCAGTTTGGTGATGATGATGTGCTGTTCATGAGAGATTGTTTCTTGTATGTCTAAACTCTGTGATTGTCCACTTCTGCAATTGTTTTTTGTTATGAGTACAGGGGGAAGCGGAGTAGTCATGTTGATATTTTGTCTGTTTTGTCTGGCAGTGACAAGCATCAGTTTGTTTTTTGTGGGTTAGGGACAATCAGTTTTGATGACACCAATTCCTGAAGAGAGCAGGGGAGACCGGGGCAGGTTGGGACACTTTTTGCCATTTTCGCTCTCATTTGAATATAAGTGCACAAATGATACATAAAATGATTTAAAACAAATCTTTATATATTCAGAAATAACAGAAAAGCAAAAAATAACTAAAATCAGTGTTTATTTGTAAATGATGGTTAAAGAGACAATCCAAAGTGTCCCAACCTGCCCCGGTGCTGGGGCAGGTTGGGACACAGTAATATTCTCATCAAAAATAAGAAATAAATTATGATTTTTTAATATAAAACAATGAAAACACCTGTCACCACCTCTGCAAACTTACTATTTACAAAAAAAACGAATGCTACAGCTGTGTGGTACAAAATACTGAAGACATTCCTGACATAGATCTTCTGTCATCCGTCCACTTTGGTTGGGAAGACCTTTCGCTCCTGATGGGGCCTTGTGCAGAATGTGGGATTTGAAATTTCTTCGTGGATAGATTAGGACAGGTGGCAGTGCATTGCCCACTGCTTGATGAAGTCAGACATGGTGACAGTCTGGCCAGGTTCATGTGACAGGCCTTGTGCAGCTTGCTTTGTGCCTACTTCTGCAACAAACTTTTTGTGGCTTCTGTGACGTGGTCAGCCCTGTTTCATCATGGTTGTAAATCAGCTCAGGTGGAGATGAGTAACTGAATGCAGACCTTGCAAATTGCCAAAGAAAACTCAACATTTGTCCTGTTGAAAGTTGCTGTCCTTACATGGCTGGTAGCTTCAGGTGTAGGCTTCCTTATACACACTTGAGGTTTAAGAAAGCCAGTCCTCACCTGCCATTCCATTGACAGCCCAGCTAGGTGTCCACCTGATTTTGTTTCTGTCTGCAAGTTGATGCTATAGACTCATTACAGTCTTGAAATCCAGGGGGAAACCGATCCATAAAGCTTTCAGTACATATTCTGTCAGTTCCATTTTCTCAGCTTCACCGAACACTTGTCTAGTCTTGCAGGTATCTGTAAAACTCTGGAATTCTTTGCCTTCATTTGATTTTTCAACTGCATGTCTCAGAGTCTCTTTTGGAATATGAAAAGGTTAAGAAACATTATGCAATGACCACCCTTTAGAACAGCATCTACAGCATCTGGGCAGACACTTGTGGAGACCTGTCCTTGTGTTGTCGTCTTCTTGTAAGTCATCACCATCTGTTCATGAAAAAAGAGAAAACAGAGCATAAGAACACATCAAAATTAAGAAAACAAGAGTGTAAAGTCAATTATCCACTAAGGGGCAGCTTTGGGTGACCCCGGGGCAGGTTGGGACAGTGGCCCAACCTACCCCGACCCAACCTGCCCCATACTGTATGATTCCAAACTTTTAACTTTTTTACACATACCAATCAAATTGAGCTGCAGAATCCAGCATAAACATTCTGCCAAGTGATCTAAGAATAGATTACATCAAATAGAACATTGAACAGAAAATTCCTTGAGCAGTTATTCTGTCAGGAAAGTGGCATAAAAAGTTACTCACGGTGAAAAACCAGGGAGGTTTTGCCAGATGACTTGGAAACACCAGTACCACAGGCTTACAAATTGGTGTCTGCAGTAGATCCAGTCGATCAAAAACGAGGAATGCAAAGAAAACGGCGGAAAATTACGGTTTAGGCGGTTATTTTTAAGGTGACCCGACCTGCCCCATGGCCCGACCTGCCCCGGTCTCCCCTATACTAACTTGTAATAAATCTGATGTTAATTGTTGTCTATGTTGGTGTGGATTGTGCGTATTGTAGAGTCAGTACAAGAAAGCAAACATGGTTTTTTGGCATAGAATGGAAGATCATTGACATGGAATTATAAATACAGAACTGGTGA
>CM060343.1:362221-384721 GCA_030674155.1 Stramonita haemastoma
AATATCTGTGTATATCTTGCTAACCACACTAGTTAAAGCTATTCCACGATAATTACCTGGTTGGTCTATATCCCCTTTCTTATAGATGGGTACAATCATAGATTTTGACCATTCCACAGGAAAAAGGCCAAAATCAAAGAGTTTATTGAAATAGGCAACAAGAAAATCAATGACCTCATTACCAGCATGTTTCAACATTTCGCTATTATTAGGTCAGTTAACAGAAAAAGAGTAATTTACAATAACATTAGCATTAATCAGTGGTACGACCATTTCTTTACACTGTTTAATGGAGAAGATGATGTACCACAGCAAGAAGAAAGTGTTGAAATTGAAGAGGGTGACTTATCAGATATTTCCATGGCAACCTGTAATGAGTCAATTTCTAGACAAGAGGTTGTAGCCAGCATTGGTAAACTCAAGTCTGGAAAGAGTGCAGGTCCTGACAAGATTGTCAGCGAAATGTTGAAACATGCTGGTAATGAGAGAGAGAGAGAGAGAGAGAGAGAGAGAGAGAGAGAGAGAGAGAGAGAGAGAGAGAGAGAGAGAGAGAGAGGAGAGAGAGATTTGATTTGATTTGATTTGATTTGATTTGATTTGTTCTTTTATATCGAGGATGATGGGATAAGCACTCTTGTGCTTTTTTACATCCAGTCCCCGTGTGTATGCAGTTTTGTAAATGTCATCTGTTCCCACCGGCACACAATGGCCTACTCTTACGTAAAGCGGAACACAGAGAGAGAGAGAGAGAGAGAGAGAGAGAGAGAGAGAGAGAGAGAGAGAGAGAGAGAGAGAGAGAGAGAGAGGAGAGAGAGAGAGAGAGAGAAAAAAAAAAGACAATGACAATGACAATATTTTATTGTGTCAAGCTTGTTAAGCCCATTCACAAGGGGACAGCGGGAGGGGGACTGGGCACAAAACACACATTTTCAGAACAAAAAAAATGTATCGTTTTTACAACCCAGAGGGTCCGCATGGCATGGATTCCATGACATGGTGAAGAAGTTTACATTCACATTACGATGAATCGCTGGGTAGCACTTTCGCCCATTGCAAATTGGGGAAAAGGGGTGGAGGGCACAACAAACATAACCATCGTATACACAAGTCTGTGACAAGGCTTCCATATCGCTACGTTCTGTCAGGTCCCTTGGCTCGCGCACTTTCAAACACGTGAAAAAGCTAACACAGTATGCGTAACCTTCTGTTTTGCTCTCTCTCTCTCTCTCTCTCTCTCTCTCTCTCTCTCTCTCTCTCTCTCTCTCTCTCTCTCTCTGTCTGTCTGTCTGTCTGTCTGTCCGTCTGCCCGTCCATCTGTCTCTCCCTCCCTCTCCCTCTCTCCCTCACACACACACGCACACTCACACACACGCACACACACACACACACACTCACGCACACACACACGCGCACACACACACACACACACACACACACACACACACACACACACACACAGAGGCAACCACAGTCACATCTAACCCAGAAAAAATCTTATAGCATCCATCATAACACGTAGAATGTCCAGTCCAGCACTAATTCTGTCTTTAATTCTTTTGCAATCGGCAAGTGTCCACCGTTGCAGATTGGAATAAATTTCTTTTTCCTCCTGACTCATGTGTCTGATGTTTCTTTTAGCAAGCCAAAAGAAATCTGCAGGGTTGTAAGTGTCACTTGCCCAGATGAACTGAAATACCATGTCTTCGCTTTCACATAAGACAGTATCAGGGGTGTCGTCAGAGGTATACACATGAAGAAAGTCATTGTTCCTAGAACCGTTCCTAAGATTTCTCTGCAGGGATCTGTTTTTCAGCTCTCCTACATAGTTCTTTATAGTGTCTCCATTGTAGCCTGCATCCCGAAGCTTGTCCAAGTAGTTGTCACAGTCATCCTCCTCCGTTGTCGTCACGTCAGGTACAGGTGCCTCAACCAGGTCAATTCCACCGTCTTCTGTGTCAGCTGCCAACACCGTGACAGCACGTGGCGCTCGGCGATAATCCCGTGCAGGAAGCAAGAGTTGCGGAGGCGTGTGGTTTGGAGAGAAGGGAGTGTTGGTGGATGAGACAAACTGGGTGATGGGGGGTGTTGACATAAACAAACTTGGCGAAGAAGTTTCGGAATTGAACAATGCACTTGCCTTGTCTTCTTCCCTCTCCTCTGTCTGTCTCCTCTCCTCTGTCTGTCTCCTCTCTTCTGCCTGTCTCCTCTCCTCATTCCGTCTACGGTCTCTGTTGACATGACTGGGCGGCTTTCTGCGGAAATACATAGGTCTTTGTTGACCCGCCATGTTCCCGTCTCCTGAGCCAGCCCTCAGTCGCAACACAACGGTGGTTTGGTCACTTTCCCCACACACCTTCCACGAAGTGATGCAGTGTTCTTGCAGCAGGGCACCCAGTGTTGCTTCCAGAGCTGTTGGCAACCCAACAACTGGCATGGTGCTGGTTTATTTAGTTATTTAGATACAAAATGTACGCAGCAAAATTTCACCCTGCCTTTATCCAAGGGAGATCACCCGCCACTCCGAGGAGAGAGAGAGAGAGAGAGAGAGAGAGAGAGAGAGAGAGAGGAGAGAGAGAGAGAGAGAGAGAGAGAGAGAGGAGAGAGAGAGAGAGGAGAGAGAGAGAAGGCAAGGCAAGGCAAGGCAAAATTCTTTTATTCGAGGATAATAGATAAGCACTCATGTGCTTTTTTACATCCAGTCCCCGCCCTTTTCAGGGAAAACATCAAGATAAAAAGATACTAAACAGTAAAACTATATGCAGTACCAAACAACATAAAGGAATAAGGACATTATACATAATAAGATAATAAAAATGCACACTTTCAGAAGACAAAAATCAGAAGCCACATAAAAGAAAAGAGAAGCGTTAATAGATAAAGAGCAACCAAAGAAACATAATGAAATAAACAACTTAGCAACCAAGAAAAGTCCACCCAAAAATACTTAGCTGCAACATTGTTACAACTCATAACAACAAAATGAACTCAGAAGGAACTAAAGATAATACAATGATTATAATGATGACAATAAGAATAATATCAACAATAGTGATAATAGTATGATAATAATACACGTAAAACTCACTCCTACACGTAGGTCACACACACACACACACACACACACACACACACACACAACATACATACATACATACATACATACATACATACATACATACATACATACATACATACATACATACATACATACATACATACATACATACATACATAGCAGAGAGAGAGAGAGAGAGAGAGAGAGAGAGAGAGAGAGAGAGAGAGAGAGAGAGAGAGAGAGAGAGAGAGAGAGAGAGAGAGAGAGAGAGAGAGAGAGAGAAGAGAGACAGAGAACTCGAAACTCGAAACTCGAAACTCGAATATTTTAATGAGGGTAATTGGATAAGCCATAGGCTTCTTTACACCAGGCCCTCAGAACCCCCCCCCCCCCTCCCCCACAAAGCAACCAAATAAGAAGAAAAGAAATAAACAAGTCAAACAAACGTATTTAAATCAGTAAGTAAGTAAGTAAACAAATAAATCAAGGACATCATAACAAAATCAAATCACGTAGTTATTTATATAACCACTCAAGGTATATAATCAATTTTAAACACTTTGCATCCACACACACACACACACCACACACACACACACACACACACACACACACACCACACACACACACACACACACACACACACATTGATATGAATGCCCATAAAAAAAAAATCAACAATCCAACTCGACATTCAAAGAGAGAGAGAGAGAGAGGCAAGGCAAGGCAAGGCAAGGCAAGGCAAGGCAAATTCTTTTAGTCGAGGATAATAGATAAGCACTCGTGTGCTTTTTTACATCCAGTCCCCGCCCTTTTCAGAGATAACATCAAGATAAAAAGATAATCTCAATTAAACAGGAACAATTATAATGATCCAAATACCAAGAGCAAGAAACCATAAGTATCAAACAACAGGTAAGAAATAAGACAGAGATACAATAATATGAAAAAGCACTCATTCAGAAACGAATATAAGAAGTAAGAATCAATGATTTTAATTTGAATAATAAAAAAGCGCTATAATTAAAGAGTAAACATGAGAATATGATAGGTTAAATGACTTAAAACATCAATCCACCACCATCTATCATCAAGATAAGTTATAAAAGACATAACATTTTGAAAAAAAAGTGGAGAAGGACAAACAATAATAAAATAAAAATAAAATAGAATAAGATAAAATAAAAGAAAAAAGAAAAAAAAGAAAACAACAAAAACCAACCAAACAAAAAACAAACAACAACAACAACAACAACAAAATCAAACTAACAAACACCCGCACGCGCGCACGCGCGCACACTCAAACACACACACACACACACACACACACACACACACACACACACACACACACACACACACACACACTAGTCAAGCAATTATATCAGGTTACAATATCATCCATTCTACATTCATATTTTATGTTTTTAAAAAAATAATAAAAAGATAAAACCAGACAAAAAACAGGAAAATACATCCTAAGAATTGATACACAATATATCAACAAGTAAATGATGTAAATCATAACATTTTCATGAGAGGGGAGACGATAAAAAAGACGGAAACAAAAACAAAGTTCAAAGAAAACAACTACTAAAAATAAAAACAAACAACAACAACAACAAAAACAACCAAGCAAACAGATACACCCACATATACACACACACATGCACGCGCGCGTGCAGGTTCGCGCGCATGTCATCAATAAACCTTTCTTTTAAAAGGAAATATGTACCTGGGTTTAGCTTAGAGAGAGAGAGAGAGAGAGAGGAGAGAGAGGAGAGAGAGAGAGAGAGAGAGAGAGAGAGAGGAGAGAGAGAGAGAGGAGAGAGAGAGAGAGAGAGAGAGAGAGGAGAGAGAGAGAGAGAGAGAGAGAGAGAGAGAGAGAGAGAGAACGAGAGAGAGAGAGAGAGAGAGAGAGAGAGAGAGAGGAGAGAGAGAGAACTCAAAAACTCAAAAACTCAAGAATTTAATTGTATAGGCTATTCAACCCGTTACAAATCGAGAAGTAATCATGTCTGACTGGATACTTTGAATAGAACATTTTATTAATACAAAAGCATATTTTGAAATCAGCATCAGTTACTCGAAGAACATAGCACAAGATTTCATTATGACATTATGGGGAGAGAGAGAGAGAGAGAGAGAAGAGAGAGAGAGAGAGAGAGAGAGAGAGAGAGGAGAGAGAGAGAGAGAGAGAGAGAGAGAGAGAGAGAGAGAGAAGGCAAGGCAGGGCAAGGTAAGGCAAGGTAAATTATTTTATTCGATGATAATAGATAAGCACTCGTGTGCTTTTTCACATCCAGTCCCCGCCCTTTTTAGGGATAACATCAAGATAAAAAAATAAACCTCTAACTATACAACAGCAATAATAATGATCCAAATACCAAGAACAAGAGCAACAAACCATAGCAAGTATCAAAAAGCATGCAAAAAAATAGAACAGAGATACAATAATAAGGTAATGATATAAAAAGGCACACATTCAGAAACGAAAAAAGTAAGAATTAATTATGATTATGATTTGGAAAAAAAGAGAGAAAAAAAAGAGAGCAAACATGAGAATTTGATGAGGTAAATGACTGAAAGCATCAATCCACCAACATCTATCAACAAAATAAGTCATATTAAATATAGCATTTTGATAAATTGGGTAGTGATTCACACACACACACACACACACACACACACACACACACACACACACACACACACACACACACACACACACATATATTTTTACAGGTTCTCGTGCATGTCATCAATAACTTGAATCTAAGGGAAATAATCATATACCTTGAATTCTAAATGAAATCCTATAACGAAATTTAAGAGTAATCTATCAACTATAAGGCACATATTTAAAACATATACTATAATACCTAAATCAATCTGATGATAATAGTCATAAAATTATGTTCATGATCCTATCCTAACCATGACTAACATAGTTATTCAGCTTTCTTAAGAACATCATTAATTAAATGTTTGCACCAAAAAAATCGACACACGTGATTATTAAGAATAGTGTACAAAATTTGAAAATCAAAACCCAAACATTTTTTCAATATGGATGATAAACATGTTTAGACAATAGCTAAGACATTCAAGGAGAATAATTGGAAAAAAAAGAAATTATATATATAAATTATATAAGTGAAAATCATTCTTAAAATCAGTTACAATTATATAATAATAAGATACATGTGAAACATTTACACACCAAATCCCCGCCCACATCTCTTCTCTCTCGTCCTTCTCTCTCTCCTCTCTTCTTTCTTCTCCCTCATCTCTCTCTCTCTCTCCTCTCTCCTCTCCCTCATCCTCTCTCTATCCACCTCTCTTCCTCCTCCTCTCCTCTCTCTCTCTTCTCTACGGATAGCCTAGTGGTCAGAACATTGCACTGGCAATTTGACGACCGGGTTCGAGTCTGGTCGAGGAGATTTTTCTCCTGGAGTTAACATCAGTGCTGACTCCACTCACCCCCAAAGTCCTTCGGATGAGACTATAAACCGAGGCCCCGTGTGCGAACGCACGCAGAACATCTTGCGCACACGTTCAATCCTGTTCCGCTCTTCGCAAGAGTAGGCCATCGTGTGCCGGTGGGGACAGATGTCAATTTCAAAACTGCATCACACGGTGACTGGATGTAAAAAAGCACAAGAATTCTAATTATGTTATCCTCGATATAAAAGATATAAAAGAATAAATCAAATCAAATCTCTCTCTCTCTCTCTCTCTCTCTCTCTCTCTCTCTCTCTCTCTCTCTCTCTCTCGGGGGGCCGAATTACGTGATGTGAAGACGAAGACGTATTGAAATCGAGCTGGTGTTTTTGTGATTCAAAAACTAGTTTTTAAGTGGCTTTAAATCTTCATTGATTGTATATAGATAGATCAGGAGGATGGGCATATCCGTGCAGTTGTACAGAGCTGTGTGAGGGACATTTGCCGCAGTGTTCGCCTCCTTCATGTCTAAATAGGCAGAATTTAAATCAACTATGAGAAACGCCATTCTGACGTTGAGAAACCGGCGAGACGGTGTCCTGTTAGGACTGACCCTCACCTACTTATTTTTTTTTTGGGGGGGGGGGCTTTTATTACGGTGTGGCGATGTGGAGACCAACCCTGGACCCACCACCCCTGGATCCACTGGCCGCAAGCTGAGGCAGACCAGCTTGGTTGGTGGTGCTGGTGGCCGTAGCACCATCACAGGCACAGCATCCAGGAAAACCAGAACGAGGGCTGATGTGACTACCTACACCAACACCCTACGACCATACACCGTGGCCAGGACTCCTCTTCTACTGGGTCTCCTAAGGAACTGTCCTTCAACACCATGACAGCAAAAATCGAAAAAGTGGAAAACTTGCTGAAAACAATAACTGACAGTCTGAATAATGAGATCAAATTGTTGACAGACAGTGTTGGTGCGTTGAAAGAGGAAATGTGCAGCCTGAAGAAAGACATGGACGTTCTTAGAACTGAAAATGAAGACTTAAAACAGTCAAATACAAAATTGATGGATAGGGTTGAAAAACTAGAAAAGAAATCTGATGATTTAGAAGGAAGGTCCAGACGAAACAACATCATTTTTCATGGTTTAGATAAAAGAGCTGATGAGACTGGAGCTGACTGTGAGAGGATTGTAAAAAGTCTTCTCTCAGAAAAATGGATGTAGCAGATGTGAAATTCGATAGAGTGCATACGGGTAAACTCTAAACCCAGCTCTCCCATTATTGCTAGGTGTTGTTTTTATCAAGATAAGCTTAGCATACTGAAGGCAAAGACTCGGCTAAAAGGTTCAAAG
The DNA here is from genome assembly GCA_030674155.1 of Stramonita haemastoma. Classification (NCBI taxonomy): domain Eukaryota; kingdom Metazoa; phylum Mollusca; class Gastropoda; order Neogastropoda; family Muricidae; genus Stramonita; species Stramonita haemastoma. Next base: position 370,084 of record CM060343.1, read on the forward strand.
ATTTTTGTAGATGAAGATTTTTCCCAAGCTGTTAGAGATATTAGACGCAAACTGACCCCATATTTGAAGAGTGCCCGAGCAGAAGGAAAGAATGTGAGAATGATCTTTGATCATTTGATCATTGATGGTGAAAAGATGACCCTCAATGATCTCGAAAGAAACAAATAGCTTGTTGGCCGGCCCATACACACATCTGTCTGTAGAGGTATTTCACAGGGGGGTAGAAAAAGTAAACTTACACCGGGCGTAAAGTCTCAGTTAGATAGGACTAGACCTAGACCTACTCAGGTAAAGGGTCTTTGTGCTGTAACCAGCAAGACTGAGCTCTGTGCTGTAACTAGCAAGACGGGACCTGGCTTTGCTGGGCGAGGAGACAAAGACCGCAGTACGCTAGCCCTAAACCTAACCCTACATAGGCCTAATGATGTGTCATCTGGCTTTAGACCATGCTTAAATAAAGAGTCCTCTTTAAATAATGATTTTGGTACAGTTGATAGCATCAATTTGATGTCTTGTCATATTAATGGAAGTAGTGAAAATGTGAGTTTAGATGATCTAGTAGATCAACTAGAGTGTGGCAATACAAATCAAGCAAATAAAACTTTTTCATTTTTGTCCTGGAACGTAAATGAATTATTTTCAAAACTGGCCGATGGAGATTTTGTATCTTATATGCGTAGCTTTGATTTTATTTGTCTGACAGAAACGTTTTTGGAAAATATCCAGCCAGATGTTTTTAGTGGCTATAAAGCCTTCTGTAAGGCGGCAACTAAAGTTAGCCATCAAGGGAGACGATCAGGGGGAGTAGTTTGTTTGATTAAGAATGAGTTATCTGCTCTTGTAAAATATTTTGATGTTTCATACTCTAACATTTGTACTTTTCTCTGTGACAAATCTTTATTGTGTACCTCAAGAAATGTTTTGCTTGTATATGTGTTATATCCCACCTGAAGGCTCTCCTTTTTATAACATGTTTGATAATGATAGTGGGATTGCTATGATGGAAGAATATTTAGCCGATTGTGTGGTTGCTTTGGTTGAAGTTGATATAATATTGTGTGGAGACTTAAACAGTAGGACATCAAACTTTTCTTGCCATCATGTGGCAGATGATTTTATTTCAGAGCTCCAAAGCAAAAGCATGTCTCTTAGTGGTAATCGTTATTCTGAAGATTCTGTTATAAATAATTATGGTAAATTATTATTGAATATGTGTACTACATTTAGTTTACAAATTCTGAATGGTGTATGTAATGGTGATCAGCAGGGTCGCTATACGTACATTTCTGATGGAGGATGCAGTGTTAATGATTATTTTTTAGTGTCAGATGATTTGTTCTCTCAGATTTTTGACTCATGCCGTTTGTTTGTTGCTGAACGTTCTGATTCAGATCACCTTCCTGTGGAATTACATATTAATTCATTGTATAAAACTTATGTAACAGCCGAAGAGCCATCTGTTGTGGAAAAGTTTGTGTGGGATGAAAACAAACTCTCAGCTTATAAAGATAATCTTTGTGAGGAAGACATGTGTGTAACTTTTTCAAATGCCTTACAGATGATTGATGAGAACATTAATGAAGCTCTAGATTTGTTCAATAGTTGTATAAAGTCCAGTGCTGAATGTATGAAGAAACAGGTACATGTAAAAAAAGGTTTATCAAATGCAACATGGTTTGATAATGAATGTAAAAGTATGAAGTACAGGGTAAGAAAATTATTAAAGACTTACCGGAAAACGTTAAAGAACAAAGACAGAAACTTGTACTGTGTTTTAAGAAGGGAATATAAATACATGCTAGAAAGGAAAAGGAAACAGTATAATATGACATTACTTGCAGACATGGTGTCTTCAATCTCTTCTCAAGTCCAGTTCTGGAAAAGTGTTAAGAAGGCGTCATTTAGAAATAGTCAGCCAAAGAATAGTATATCAGTTGACAGTTGGTTTCAACACTTCAAAACCCTGTTGGAGAAAGACTCATCAGACAACTCCATGAATACTAATGTTGACTATGATGAAAGTGAGGAAGACTTTGATCGTCCAATATCTAAAGGTGAAATATACTGGGCACCTAGAAAACTAAAGAATGATAAAGCAGCAGGTCCTGATCAAATCATTGGAGAATTGCTGAAAAATGGAGGTGAAGACGTTGTGCTTTTCCTTCTAAAATTTTTCAACAAAATTTTTGAGGATGGCCTTTTCCCAGATAACTGGACTGAATCTATAATCCTAACATTACACAAAAAGGGCGATGTTGATAACCCTAATAACTACAGGGGGATTTCTCTTAGTGATATAAGTAGTAAGTTGTATAGTACTATCATTAATAATAGATTACAGGAATGGGTTATGAAAAATGATATTACAGGTGAACACCAAGCTGGCTTTAGGAGAGGATATTCCACTATAGATCATATGTTTACTCTGCTGGCAATTGTACAGAAACAGTTTGCTCTTAACCGTAAGCTCTATGTGGCATTTATTGATTTTGAAATGGCATTTGATTCTGTTAATAGAAACTTGTTGTGGCCTATTCTCCTGAAAAATGGTGTGAAGGGTAAATTATTACGATGTTTGAGAGCCATGTATCAGAATGTCAGAAGCAGAATAAGATGTGGTACTAAATGACTGATATAATATACTGTACCACTGGTGTTAAACAGGGTGATGTATGTAGCCCTTTACTGTTTTCGGTTTTTATTAACGAGTTAGCCAGAGAAGTCATCAATAATGGTAAACATGGTGCCACTTTCCCCCAAGATGCCACAGAATTATCTATTCTTCTACTTGCTGATGATGCTATCCTGCTATCTGAAACAGTTGTTGGCTTACAAAAGCATTAAATAGCTTGAGCAGTGCTGCAGTGGCACTTGATCTTAAGGTTAATCTGAATAAGAGCAATATCGTTGTATTCAGAAAAAGGTGGTCATTTAGCGCTCATGAAAAATGGTTGTACAACGGAAAAGTCATGCCTGTGATTAATGTATATAAATACTTAGGAATCTGTTTTTCTACAAGCTTAGTTTCACAACTGCATGTAAAGATCTGGCAAGTCGAGGTAAACGAAGTTTGTTATTGGTTTTGAGAAAATTACGAATATTGAATAATAACTCCTTTGATTTGTTCATTAAGATATTTGATGCCCAAATACAACCCACTGTGTTATATGGTGCAGAAATTTAGGGTTTGGATGCAGCTGCAACACATTGTGAATCGGTGCACCTCTTTGCTTTAAAACAGTTTCTAGGCTTAGATAGACGTACCCCAATGATCTTGTGTATAGTGAAACTAATAGATATCCTCTCTCCATTAATGCTGCTGTAAGATGTATTAGATACTGGATAAGATTTATATATGGATGAACAGTACTTTATTAAATCTTTATGATTAGACTAGGAAAAGGACAATACATGAGGGACTAACCTTTTAATGTTTCACAAAGATGATGCTGTCAGATGTATGACCATTCAAACAGTGAAAGATACAATGGTAACAATTTATAGTACTCTGTTAATATCTCAAGCTTGATTTGGATTATTTTTGGCATTAAATCAAGTTGATTGGAATCAGATAGAAATTTATTAAAACGGCTTCAGGCAAATGACCTAGTTACTGCCCATATGTAGCAAGCATGAAGATGAATACATGGTTACATGACCTAGAGGTGTAAAGATAATCAAATTATAGGACTAATTTATAAAGTTACTCATGCTTCAATCACCTGATTCGCAGCTATTTATATGGACAGTTTATTGAAAAGAATTATATCTAAATTTTGAACTTGGTGTATAATAATCTTAATGTTCTTAAATTCCAAACAAGGATAAAGAGTTTGGCAACCCTAGGTATACTATGCCCATTTTTGTAAAGACAAGATCTGGAAATGAAATGTATCATTTTTTGTTATCTGTCTCTGTGTTAGAGCTGTTAGCAGATCTCATCTCCTCTAAATATAGTAGGCAGCTAATTCTTTTAAACCTCTAGCTATTTAATCAATGGCGTCAAGTCGCCTGAAGGTTCCTTTGGAAACATCTCAATTTAATAATTGTGTATAATCTTTTATGAATAAAGATATAATATCTCTTCAGATGTATAGTGTAACATTTATTGTTACCTATGTTTGTTCTCTTCTGTTTCCTTCATTTACTCTCCTTTCTGCTCTTTCTTCTCTCTCTTTCTTATTTCTATTTACACAATTTTTATGTTCTTGATCAATGCTGTGTTTTTTGGAATTCTTTCTTCTTTGTGATGTAGTTGGCTTAATTGTTCCTTTTGTGAATAAATTGTTTTGGTTGCGTTCTTCTCTCTCTCTCTCTCTCTCTCTCTCTCTCTCTCTCTCCTCTCTCTCTCTCTCTCTCTCTCTCTCTCTCATCTCTCACACACACACACACACACACACACACACACACACACACACACAAACACACACACACACACAAAGGAAAGAGGAGTGGGGAGGGAGAGGGCAGATAGTTTGAGAGGGGGGAAGTGTGGTTTGTTATTTTTGATGCATAAAGTGGATTAGAAGGTGATTTTTGAAGGTTGTTAATGATTGATGCTGTTTAATTGAGAGAGAGAGAGAGAGAGAGAGAGAGAGAGAGAGAGAGAGAGAGAGAGAGAGAGAGAGGAGTGAGGAGAGAGAGATGTACTGTTTCATAGTAAATGCTCGTAGTATTTTTTTGAAAGAATAATGGCTTTTTAAGTATTTGAGAATATCTGGTACTACCTTCCACAGGGCTCCTTCTGAGTAATGTAGGTGACTCATGTTTGTTTTTTCTTGATGCTTGGTAGAAAAAAACCAGCAACAGAAAGGCTTTTAGAAAGGTGAACAGAAACTTTAAAAGCCGACTACAACCACGGGGGTGTCAACATGAGAAACAGGATTACTTTTCAGAAAGGTTTACACTTATAATGGGCGGGGACACTAGCTGAAAGACAGACCAACATAGCTGGAGTAGAATACCAAGATGGTATCTTGGGAAACTTGCAAAAAATAATAAGGTATTTGACTTATATAAATTGCAAAACATGTCAACTAAAGGGACTCTATGCTCTTAACCTTGACTGGGGAAAGCAAGTACTCTGACCACCGAGCTAATGTTTCCCATATCATGTATAAGATAAAACACTATAAATAATATTTTGTTGAATATTTCCTGCCCTAATTATAATTATAAAAATAAAACTTTAAAAATCATATGTTGTTTAATAATGCCTGCCCTAATCATAATCATAAAAAACACTAAAAATCACGTGTTGTTAAATAATTCCTGCCCTAACCATAATCATAAAAATAAAACATTATAAATCATATGTTGTTTAATAATGCCTGCCTTGATCATGTTTAAGATGAAACACTATAAATCAAATGTATGATCATGTATGAGATAAAGCACAATAAATGAGATGTTCTTTAACACTGCCCTGATCATGAATAAAATTAAACACTATCAATCAGAGCTTATTTAATACTGCCTGCCTTAATCAAGTATAAAATACACACTATAAATCAGATGCTGTTTAATAATGCCTGCCCTGATAATGTATACAATAAGACACTAGCTTTTTTTCAAAATTGGCAGAAACAAGGAATTGAGCAGATTAGAAGAAAAACTATTATAGTTCATCTTCAAGAGAACAAATTACTATCATTACAGGAATTACACAATGTTATTGGTCAGTCAAAATAAGGGAACACAGTACTGGAACACGATATTGCAATGAACTCTCCCCCCCCCCCCCCCCCAGCTGTTGGACCCAGTGGATTAACAGAGGAGATCTGGAGACAGAGGAGAGGAGAGAGACAAAGGTGTGGCTCAATGCAACACTAAACCAGCTCACATCACAAACGCATTTCTCACAAAGCAGGAAACAATGTGATGCTGTGACAATGGATGAAAGACTGTGTGACAGGGAACTAGGGAAGGACATGACATCTATGATAATAATAACAATAATAATACATTGAATTGATATAGCGCTAAATCTTGTAAAAACAAATCAAAGTGCTTGCATTTGACCTAACAACACACAAGCAATCAATAACAATTTATAGTTTTAGCAAATTCCAATGTGTACACACACACGCCCCGCGCCACGCACGCACGCACACACACACACACAACACAACACACAAATACACAAATACACACACAAAAGGGCGTGTGGGCGAGCGCACTTACAAAGGTTATACACTTTGGCGGGTGGGCAGGTGTTGATGCTGTGACAATGGATGAAAGTCTGTGATAGGGAACTAGGGAAGGACATAAGTATGAAGCTGTGACAATGGATGAAAGACTGTGACAGGGAACATGGAAGGACATAAGTATGAAGCTGTGACAATGGATGAAAGACTGTGTGACAGGGAACTAGGGAAGGACATCAGTATGAAGCTGTGACAATGGATGAAACTGTGTGACAGGACTAGGGAAGGACATAAGTATGAAGCTGTGACAATGGATGAAAGAATGAGATCTGTTTTCTTTGATTACTTTTTAGCAGATTGTCAATGCTCTGAAGACTGGTCTTGCTTTTAACACTGAGGCTGTTATCCCAGCCACTGAAGCAAAGACAAGAACAGTCTCTAACAAGACTTGTAAAACAAAGAGTCTTTGAAATAACAAATAATTAGTTCAGCTTCCTAAGAAAACAATGCCTTGTCCTTTTTTTTCCTTTTTTGTTTACTATAGCATCAGTGTTGCTATCCCAGTTTAACTTGTGATTAAAAAAAAACCTGTTCCAAGCTACTTATAAACTTCTTGGCTATGGACGAGGGTATTTGTTAGAAATATGCTCCAATCTTCTATAATCAAAAAGGAAGATTTTTAGTTTTAGACCATTTAGCTCCAGATAAGCATCATCCCACCAATGGACAAAACTCATTGAGGGCTGGACATTGTCTCATCTAGACTGATCCAGACAGAAGAGACAAAAGGCACTGTTTTCTGCAAATTTCACAAGAAGAAGAATTTTCACAGCTGTTTTGCTATCATCAGTGGGAGAGAGTCACAACACTGTGGAGAACCAGCACAGGTACATCTAACCCATGAAGAAGTTTTGGTGGTAACACAGCTGTGGTTTCTTGACTGTAAAATCAATCAGCCAATAAGCAAAGTTAAGTGTCTGCCTGTGTCAAAGTGTTGATAGTACTTTGTTTATCAAGAAAATGAGACTGCAATGTATTGGAAGCTGGACTAAAGTCAGCTAAACATATTCTGATTCCAGAGTCATGTGTTTCTGAGTGACTGTACAACTTGTTAAAAATGTACAGTTTGGCATCTTCAACACCTCTTCCAGTTTTGTGTACAAATTGCAGGGGTCAAGGTCTTTCCTATAATGGAGAGAGTGACAGATTTTACAGTGTTTTCTAATGTTTTCATCACAACAGCTGTGAGAGCTGCAGATCTACAATCATTACACTGATCAAATTGGGTTTCTTTGGAAGAGGTATTACATTGGAAGTCTTCCAAATAACTGGTATCTGGCAAGTGTCCAGTGAAGCTGGAACAGGTGCTGAAAGGTGCTGGCAAGTTCAGTGGCACATAACTTAAGGGTTCTACCACATAATATGTGGCGCTCCTACCACGAAATGAGTCGCTTAGCACATTAACCCAATTTGGCGCTAGAGCCTTAAAGGCAGGTGGTGTCAAGTTGTCAATTTTGTGATTTTGATTGATTATTAAACTAGATCGTTATATTACTTATAATGAAATATCAAGGTATAATTTTTTATTCCTTTTGCTTTTAAATATGTTTGAAAATAACCAAAGCACCAATCTGACAACCTGTACTAAAATAAACTTGCCCGTTCTCCTTTTGTCACATCCTGCAGTCTATCAATTTCAATTTGTAATAATGTGCACGAATTGTCCGATCTTCAATCTGTTTTTTGTACTTGATAGCCACTTTATTGCATATTAATAACATGTCAATAACTAAAAAATGACCTCATGTGCAATCACGTCTCATTAGTGGGGAGCGTCACAATTATATTAATATGCTATTACTATACAAACAATGGTAGTCTCTATAACATGAAGGCAAGAACAGAGAGACAGACAGACAGACAGACAGACAGACAGATAGACAGATAGACAAGCACACACAATATACATACACACATATATGCAAACCCATACATGCATACATACACACACAAACACACACACGCACGCACGCGCGCGCACACACACACACAACACACACACACACACACACACACACACAAGTACACAAGTACACACACACACAAAAACAACAACAACAACAAAAACAACAACAACAACAAAACAACAGTCATTACTAACACCCTTGTATTCCCCATGCCTGACACAAACTACAGTACAGAACATGGCCAACCTACCTGTGCCCTCTTCCCTACTTCCCTTTCCCCTTCTTCTTCCTTACACAGCAGATGTTTCCCACATGGTTGCCACACACCCTCACTCCATCAAAAATGTCCTTCACACACAGCAGACATGGTCAGTGTTCACTTCTCCACTTCACACAGCAGACATGGTCACTGTCCACTTTCACACAGCAGACATGGTCACTGATTTCACTTACACACAGCAGACATGGTCACTGTCCACTTTACACAGCAGACATGGTCACTGTTCACTTCACACAGCAGACATGGTCACTGTCACTTCACACAGCAGACATGGTCACTGTTCACTTCACACAGCAGACATGGTCACTGTTCACTTCACACAGCAGACATGGTCACTGTTCACTTCACACAGCAGAAATGATCACTGTCCACTTCACACAGATAAATGGTCACTGTCACTTCACACAGCAGACATGGTCAGTGCATAGTTCTCTGTGCAACCCCTTCTGTGTCAATGATCAGACACACTGACAGCTCTCTCTTCACTTGCCCCTATTTTTATCTACTATCTGCAAGGTGAAGACACGCCCCCTGCATACATACTGCAGGGCACTCTGGCTGTCATTGGAGGTAACTAAGCACATGACCTCTTTCTACATAGTGATAGGGAAAGGTGTGTGTGTGTGTGTGTCTCATGGTGTGCTCAGGCTGCACAACAGCTCCTGTTTGTTTGAGCCTAGCACAGTTGCCTTCAAGAAATGTACTGGTTTAGGGTCCCCACCCCCTGCTTTGTGGGAGGACTTTCAACCAGATCCTGAATGTAAAACTTTGGCTAGGACTGAGTATTGCCTCAACAACTACAATAACAACACATAATGACAGAGAGAGAGAGACAGAGACAGAACAGACAGACAGACAGACAGACAGACAGACAGAGACAGAGAGACAGACACAGAAAGACAAACAGACAGGCAGACATATATATATATATAGAGAGAGAGAGACAGAGACAGAGAGAGAGACAGAGACAGAACAGACAGACAGACAGACCAGACAGACACAGAAGAGAGACAGACACAGAAAGACAACAGACAGGCAGACATATATATATATATATATAGAGAGAGAGAGGGGAGAGAGAGAGAGAGAGAGAGAGAGAGAGACAGAGAGCAGAGAGAGAGACGGACAGAGACAGAGAGAGACAGAGACAGAGATAGAGAGACAGAGAGAGACAGACAGAGAGAGACAATGAGAGAGAAGACAAGAGAGAAGACAAAGAGAGAGAGACAGAGAGAGGACAAGAGAGAGAGACAGAGAGCAGACAGACGACGAGAGAGAGAGAGAGAGAGAAATGAGAGAGAGAAGAGAGAGACTCACACACAACATACACACCACACACACACACACACACAAGCAGCCCTGACAACCTCCTGTGTGTCCTATTACAGCATTGTGCTGCACAGCTCACCTTGGGTCTGCCCTTATCTGCCTGCTGTAGAGCAGAGCAAGAAATCTGTACTGGGGTAAACAGCTTTCAAACCAAGCTCGTTGTCTTCTGTCTGTCTGTCTGTCTGTCTGTCTGTCTGTCTGTCTTCTCTCTCTCTCTCCTCTCTCTCTCTCTCTCTCTCTCTCTTCTCTCTCTCTCTCTCTCTCTCTCTCTCTCTCTCTCCACCAATCCAAAACGGATTTTCCAGTCTACACAATTCACAGCATGTCCCCAAGGGTAGAGGGGTAGGGGAAGGGGGTAGGGTGGGTATGGGGACAGGGGTGTCTGTGGACATGTTGTTTTTGTTGGTGTGTTTCTTCCATACCAACGTGTTCAGTGGGGAGGGGAGTAGAGGGGAGGGGCATTGAGGGAGGGGAGGACAGACAGCAGACAAGACCAGCCCTGCTGACACCAACACTTTGTGCAGCCGCCATGGTAACAGAGGGAGGGAGGGGGAAAGAAGGAAGGACCAGAGGGAGGGAGAGAGTGGATTTTGTTTTTCATGTTATTCTTTGCAACCATGCTCTTTTTTGTGCAATATCAGTTTTCTTATTGGCTTGATTTTGTGGATTCTGATTCATACTAAATTTTGTTTATTCTTTTATATTGAGGATAATGGAATTAGCACATGTGTGCATTTTTTTTACCTCCAGTCCCCATGTGTATGCAGTTTTGTAAATTTGTTTTCTGTTCCCACGGGCATACATAGGCCTAATCTTTTGAAAAGCAGAACAAGATTTAAGTGTGTGCAAGACATTCTGCATGTGTTCGCACAAGGGCCTTGGTTTATAGTCTTATCCCACGGACTTTTGTGGAGAGTGGAGTCAGCACTGATGTTAACTCCAGAGAAAAATATCCCCTTGAATGGGATTCAAACGGTTGTCAGATTGCGAGCACAATGTTCTAACCACTATGTATCACATCTTTGAAGATATAATCATTATATTGTTTCCATTAGTGATACACTCACTCACTCCTTCTGTTGTGATTTTTTCTCTCAGTGGTGATAGCTATTATCATATTTTATCATTATTGTATTGTTGTTTTTTTTGGTTTACTGGTTTTTTTTTTCTTTTTTGACTTTTGATATTTTCCTTCTTTTTTATTCACATTGTATGAACTGAAGTATGGAGAAATTGTAACCTGATCATTTGTTTGATTGACATTTCCTGGGTTTTTTTAAACTCTTAAATAATGGTATTTGTGATATTGTAATTGATAAACTTGTTTACATTTTAAGAGGTTTTAAACTCTTAAATGTGTGCATGCCCCTACAAGCATACATGTGGGCAGGTGCCCGCACACACATATGTGTATGTGTGAGTATGTGTGACTTTTAAGTGCATCTCTTCTTTGTTTTTGTTTGTTTGATCTGTTTTGGGGTGTTTTTTTTGTTTCTTTATATATATATATATATATATATATATATATATATATATATATATATATATATATATATATATATATATATATATATATATATATATAAATATATATTGCAGTTTAAGACTGTTGAAATCATGTTAAAATAATTATGGTGATTTTTTTTCTAAGATAGATGGCTTGATCAAAAAAGCAAATCAATGCTTAATCGATGTACCTTCTGGAAATAAGAATATTTGACTTTGATTTCGACTTATTCACCACCACCACTCACACACACCACTACACTCACTCACACACTCACACTCACACTGCTACACACCACACACACACACACACACACACACCACACACACACAAACGACACACAACACACAACACACACAACTCACACACACACACCACAACACAACACCACACACACACACACACCAACACACAAACCACAGAGCTCTTATTTTTTAAATATTTTAAACATTCATTTTTGCAACAGTCGTTCTTTTAAGTTTTGTTTTCTTCTTTTGATAGAAGCTTCATCAATGATTTGATTTTGTTGATATCAGTTTATAAATGGAATATATCTTTTTTCTTTTCACAGATAATGTTCTCTCTCTCTTCTCTCTCTCTCTCTCTCTCCTCCCTCTCTCTCTCTCCTCTCTCTCTCTCTCTCTCTCTCTCTCTCTCTCTCTCTCTCTCTCTCTCTCTCTCTCTCTCTCTCTCTCTCTCTCCTCTCTCTCTCTCTCTGTTGTTTTATTATTCAAATCAAAATAATCATTGATTCTTACTCCATATTTTGTTTCGGAATAAGTGCCTTTTTATAACATTACCTTAATATTGTATCTCTGTCGTATTCCTTACCTGTTGTTGTTGTTCTTTCTCCCCTTTATCAAAATCTTATGTTTTATGGGACTTATTTTGATGTTAGATGGTGGTGGATTGATGTTTTCAGTCATTTAACCTCATCGTATTTTCATGTTTACTCTTAATTATTGCGCCTTTTCTTTGTTTTGTTTTGTTTTTGTTTGTTCTTTGTTTGTCTTGCTTTCTTTATTCAACTCAAAATCATCATTGATTCTTACTTTTCATTTTCGTTTCTGAATCAGTGACTTTATAAATTACCTTAATAATGTATCTCTGTGTTAATTCTTGCCTGTTGTTTGATACTTGGTATGGTTCCTTACTTTTGGTATTTGGATCATTATAACTGTTGATTTTATTTATATTTTTATTGGCAGTATCTCCCCCCCCCTCCAATAAGGATATTAGTTTTAAAAATTTTTCCCCCTTTATCCAAATGTATGATTATATCACATGTATAACTTTTGACAGATGGTGGTGGATTGATGTTTTCAGTTGTTTATTTCATCTTGTTCTCTTGTTTGCTCTTTACCTATTAACACTTTTCTATTCTTTCATAATCAAAATCTTTTTATTGTGACTTCTGATTTTTGTCTTCTGAACGAGTGCATTTTTATTACCTTGGTGATTTAGCTCAATTTTCTCTACATGTTTTGTTAGAAGTAAAAAATCCCCATCAGATGCATGGTGTTTCCCGGTATGTTTTCCATTCTGTCAATAGACGAAAGAGGTGTGTCATTTAAATCTGCTATTCTATGTGGGCTTGGCCTAATACTTTTGTTGATTCCCAAATGCGTTGGTGGTGATCTTGTTACTGCAAGGATGATGATGTCAATATGACAATTTTGTTTGATTCTTTTTTTAATTGCGATTGAAACACTGTATGTTCCTTGCCCTTATTATGTTTTGTAACAATGTATAATGATATGTGAGAGTGTTCTGTTGAGGGAGGCCGACATAGACAGATCGAGCTGTATCAGAATCCATTTTCATGTGGGCTGTTGTGCAGCGGGATGGTCATTCTGATAATAGTAACCAGGTGGTGATGGTGGGCATAGTGGTGGACATATTTATGATGCTGGTGATGTAAACGTTGAAGATGATGGTGCTGTTGGTGCAAATGTTGAAGATGATGGTGTTATAAATGCTGAAGATGATGGTGCTGGGGATGTAAATGTTGAAAAGGATGGTATTGGTGATATAAATGTTGAAGGTGATGGTGATGTGAATGTTAAAAATGATGGTGATGGACGAGGATTATGATCGTGACTATTGTGTAAACACTGAAGATGATAACCGTGACGATGATAATTATATAGGTTGAAGAGGATGATGATAGTGCAGATGACGAAGAGAATGATTTTGACAATGATGACGTAGATGATGACAGTAATGATGGCGATATTGATATACTTGCTGCAGCTGTAGATATGGATAATGACGATGCTGATGGCAGTGATTATATACTTGATAAAAATAATGATGGGGATGATGTTAACTAGAGGGCATTGAATGTGACTCATGTAATTGCAGAATTGGAAATGATGAATGGATGGAATTGTTTTCTACTATGATGTTTACCTTCCCCCTGCCTCAAACATGTTTTGTATAATGGCCTAAGGCCGATGTACAATGAAACTTTTCAGTGTTCAGTGTTCAGTGTTCAGTGTTCTCTCTCTCTCTCTCTCTCTCTCTCTCTCTCTCTCTCTCCTCTCTCTCTCTCTCTCTCTCTCTCTCTCTCTCTCTCTCTCTCTCTCTCTCTCTCTCCTCTCTCTCTCTCTCTCTTTTCCTTCCTTTCCCTTTCCTTTCCTTTCCAACTTCCACCTTTACATATGCGTTCCTAGACTAATTATGGAGAGGAGTGTTTTGGTTGTTATGTTGGATTGAATTTATATTCTTACCATTTGAATATAGAAGTCTGTTTATATATATATATATATATATATATATATATATATATATATATAGTTTTTTTTCCCCTTTTATGCATACTTTTGCTTGTTCCCCTTACACACCACTAAAAACACACACACACACATACACACACACACGCCACTCACGCACACACACACATACACCACGCACACACACACCTCACTACACACACACACACACACACACACACACAACACACACACACACACACACACACCACACACACACACACACACACACACACACACACACACACACTAATCACACACACACACACACAAACACACACACACACCACACACACACACACACACACACACACACACACACACACACACACACACACACACACACAACACACACACCCCACACACACACACACACACACCACACACACACACACACACACACACACACACGTTTGTTTAAATAATTATCAGTGTATCCAGTTAGGAATTCGCCTTTTGTTGAATGTATCCCATTTTGTTCTTTTAAAATATTGGTTGAACTGCTGTTGGTGGTGATGCTGGTATGTAGTGGTAGGGAGGGGGTTTCTTAGCTTTATTCCCTGATTACGGCAAGGGCCGGATGAAAAAAAGTATGTAATGCTTACTCTGTAACCCTTGAAAAATAAAGAATAAAG
>CM060343.1:389721-392221 GCA_030674155.1 Stramonita haemastoma
TTTTACGAAAGCCTGACTGATCTTCATTTATTAGATTGTTGTTAACAAAGTAGGAATATAACGATTTTTGGATATGTTTTTTCGATGGGTTTAGATAAGACCGATAGGATTGAAATTGGTCTGTAATTTGAAGGACAAGAGGAATCTCCAGATTTGTGGAATGGTATGACTTTTGCCTTTTTAATATGAGAGGAATGTTGCTTTTATCTATACACAAGTTATATAGATATGTCAGTGTTTCAGCTATAATAGGACCAGAAAGCTTCAATATTTTTCCATCCAGATTGTCAAGGTCACGTGTTCTGGAATTTTTGTTGAGAGATAGACTTTCCAACACGTCTTTAATTGTCTTTGGCAATAATTCAACCGGGAATTTAATTTCTTTTGAATCAATATATTGTTCTAAGTATTGGAGATCATTTTCATTTGACTTATTGCATGATATGATTTTAGTAGCGATGTTTGAGAAATGGGTGTTCAGTTCATCAGCTGTTATGTCTTTAACTGTCCTTTTGGCTTTTTGATATAGGTCTATTATTTAAAATATTGATGGCTTTCCATACCTGGCGAGAGTCGGTAGTTTGTGATTAACAGTTTTTGAAAGTAATCACGTTTTGATCTGCGTTTTAGTGAAGTTACTTTGTTTCTTTGCATTTTAAATACTTCTTTTGTACCATGGGTTTTCAAATGGTCTCTTAAGCGCATTTCAGACTCTGTGTCTTTTGTTATCCAAGGAGGTTTAATTTTTTTCTTTAAACTCTTTTTTTGATGAAGGGGGCATGCCTATCATACACTGATATAAATGTGGTAATCCAGAATTCTGCAGCTTCGTTGGGGTCTCTGATTTGATAAATGTCTTGGAATGGCGAGTTTATCAAGTCTGAAAGAAAGTCTTGTTCGCTGAAGTTATTAAATTTTCTGTAAAAGATGGTTTTATGTCCAACTTTGGGAATTTTGACACGATGTTTAAACCAAGTAAAAACACACGAATTGTGATCACTGCATCCACAGGAGGGGGCACATACTTCTGCTATGTTTGTTTTGTTATTGTAGTATAGATATGATCTATCAATGTTCTAGAGTTATCTGTTACCCGAGTTGGTTTGTCTATTAGTTGTTCCAGGCCATGCATAGTAATGTTGTGACTCCATTTAGGCTTGGTTTTAATAAATCGATGTTAAAATCCCCAAGAATAATTGTTTCATAGTTTAAAAGTGTCACTTCATCCATAAGAGAGTTGAATTTTTCAAACCATTCTGTGGTTTCCGAAGGATTTCTGTATATGAATCCTATTAATATTGGACTATTGTGTTTTAATTTTATTTCAATCCAAATCGATTCAATGTCATAAACATCAAAGTTGTATAGTCTTTTACAACTCAGTGAAGAAGCAAAATATGTTAATAACCCAGTGGACTTGGGCTTGTGTGGATCCTGTCGAAAGATCTGATATCCTGGGATATTCATGCATGTGTCAGTTACGTGTGGTGAGAGTCGAGATTCTGCAAGGCAAAACAAATGAAATTGATTCCCATCGTTGTGCAGTATGGTCGAAATATCATCTTTTTTGTTTGTTGCATTGTTGATATTCAGGTAGCCTACACGGAGGCCTTGCTTTGTGGGCCACTTGTCTAAAGTTAGAGACATGTTAAGATTGATTGTTTTTTATATATGTATGTATATAAGATCTATCAAAATAGGAGACGATTAACAATTTTTTAAACAAAATAAGCTATAATACAATTTCGAAAACTTAAATATCAACACAAATCAAAATCTGTAAGGAATGAATGTGTTATAATAAACAACTTTTTGAATCCAGTCCCGTTTTTTACATAGATCATATAGTCATAAAAAATAATAAAGCATATGAATTGGGAAAAAATATTTTTGGGAAAAACTAAGATACAACAAATTTTGCAAAATCAATATAACCAATCACACACTAAATATTAATATGATACTAAACACAAAGAAATACAGTGACAAAGAATAATAAATGAAAAAGCAAACGAAAATATAGTATCGAGAATTGGTTCAAAACTCCAATCCACACTCTGTGTGTGTGTGTGTGTGTGTGTGTGTGTGTGTGTGTGTGTGTGTGTGTGTGTGTGTGTGTGTGTGTGTGTGTGTGTGTGTGTGTGCGCGTGTGCGCATGTGGTGGTGTGTGTGTGTGTGTGTTTGATATGCATGTGCATATGCTTGCGAGCGTAAGTGAGTTGCTTGTTGTTGTTTTTTTTAATATTATTTCCTTTTATATCATGGATGACGGAATAAGTACTCATGTGCCTTTTAGTCCAGTCCCTGTGTGTATGCAGTTTTGCAAATGTCATCTGTTCCTGCCAGCACACGTGTGTGTGTGTGTGTGTGTGTGTGTTGTGTGTGTGTGTGGTGTGTGTGTGTGTGTGTGTGTGTGTGTGTGCTTGTGTGTGTGTGTGTGTGGTGTGTGTTGTGTGTGTGTGTGTGTGTGTGTGTGTGTAGCCTACGTGAAAGAGTGAGT
>CM060343.1:397221-419721 GCA_030674155.1 Stramonita haemastoma
TTAAATGTGGTTTCGCCCCTATTTGTTACTTCTTTTATACAATTTTGCTCTTTGTTTGTTTTGCCTTCCGGATTTTTCTTTTCATTGTTAGGCCTGGCCACATTGTGAGCCTGGGCCTATAGGTTTCATTGATGATTTGTTTACAGAAGTGTTTTGTGGGCGTTTTGAAATACTTTGTTGACTGATTTGTTTTGATCATGATGTAATTTAAAGATACCTTTTTTATTTTATTTTTTTTACTTATTTATTACTATTATTTTTTTTCCATCTTCCACTTCTACATATGCTATCCTAGTCTTATTATTGGATAGGATAGGAAAGTTTTAGTTCCTAAAAATTTGAATTGAAATTGTAGTTTTACTGTTCAAATATAGATATACGAATTTTAATTAGGTTTTTTTTTTTCGTGTCTATTTCCTTCTATGCCTTCTTTACTTGTTTTTCCCCCTCACACACAACACACACACACACACACACACACACACACACACACACACACACACACACACACACACACACACACACACACACACACACACACACACACAAAAGCATGTATGCACGCAGGCATGCACACACTTACACACACACACACACACACACACACACACACACACACACACACACACACACACACACACACACACACACACACACACACACACACACACACTTACACACACACACACTTACACACACAGAATATATTAATTTTCATATGAATGTTGTGAGTTTATAGGTTTCATTGATGATAATTTGTTTACAGAAGTGTTTTGTGGGTGTTTTGAAATATTTCGTTGATTGGTTTGTTTTGATGACGATGCAATTTGATGACGCTCTCTCTCTCTCTCTCTCCCTGAGGAAAAATCGTGGAGTTAGGAGTCCCCAGAGCGGCTCGGGGCTGTATATGGCAACGTTCTGGCGGCTCCTGCAACGGTACTTAAAGCATTCCTTTCGGTCACTGCCTTTCCAATGGATCACTCCGGTGGCGTAGAGAGGGGGTGGGGGGTGGGGGGGGGGTCTGCTGCATGGGTAACAGCTTGCCCTCCATACTTACTTACCCAGGCTTTGTGCTCTAAAGACTAGATCGTAACTCCATAGTCTTCGAGACTAATGGGTGCCTACTACTACTACTACTACTACTACTACTACTACTACTACTACTACTACTACTACTGCTACTGCTGCTGCTGCTGCTGCTGCTGCTGCTGCTGCTACTACTACTACTACTACTACTACTACTACTACTACTACTACTACTACTACTACTACTACTGTCTTAACATTAATGTTCGTGTCAGTTAGGGATTGTGTATTTGTTGAATACATATCTATCTCCTTTGTTTAAATGATTATGAATGTATTTAGTGGATATTAGGCGTTTGTTAGATGGATACCTATCTCACTTTTTCCAAATCATAGGTTGAACTTTTATTGTTGGTGATGGGGGTTTTTAGTTTCTTTTGTTTTATTTTGCTGTTGGGATTCTTTTTTGGGGGGGGGTTGTTTTTTTTCTTGGGTGGGGTGGTGGTGGATGGGGCTGCTATTCCCTTATCAGGGCAAGGGCCCAATGAAAAAAAAGTAAGTTAATGCTTACCCTTGGAAAAAAACGACTCTCTCTCTCTCTCTCTCTCTCTCTCTCTCTCTCTCTCCTCTCTCTCTCTCTCTCTCTCTCTCTCTCTCTCTCTCTCTCTCTCTCTCTCTCTCTCTTCTCTCCAAATCTTCACTTTAATGTATCATGTTTACCATTGTATTAAGAAGTGTTTATTCATATTTCATACTCTATCAAAATAATTATGTGCTTCGTATGAAATAGCTTTGGTGAGCTTTTTATCTAGCGATTCCTGCTTACCAGCTCCATAACTATATCCAACATAATTATGTTATGGTTATGTATTTTTTGTGTGCCTAATGACGTGCACGAGAATCTGTGTGTGTGTGTGTGTGTGTGTGTGTGTGTGTGTGTGTGTGTGTGTGTGTGTGTGTGTGTGTGTTTGTGTGTGTGTGTGTTTGTGTGTGTGTGTGTGTGTGTGTGTTTGTGTGTGTGTGTGTGTGTGTGGTGTGTTTGTGTGTGTGTGTGTGTGTGTGTGTGTGTGTGTGTGTGTGTGTGTGTGTGTGTGTGTGTGTGGGGGTGGGCGGGTGGGTGTGTGAATCATACGGTTTTTTTGTTGTTGTTTCTTGTTCTTGTTTTTTCTAATCTGGGTCATATGTTTATGTAATTTGTCATTGGTAGTACCAAAGTGAAGATACTTTGATTAAGGTGGGGTTTTCTACTTTGTATTTTGTTTCTTTTTTTCCCTCTCCATTAGCAAAATATTTTGATCTCTAGGCCTCTGACTAATTTTATTGACAGATGATTGTTGGATAATGTACCCAGTGCATTCCTGGAGAATTTCACTTGCTCCCATCCAAGTGTTGCTGCAATGTCAAGCATTCACCAGATGCACAGTGTCTCCCGATATGTCTTCCGTTCAGTTAACAGAAGAAAGAGATGTATTGTCTGAAATTGAGATATGTTGTTTTAGGCATGATGTGCTAGCTTGGCTGATTGATTTTTTTTTTACCTTTTGATAGTGCACCAGGGTCAAGCACATATATTGCACCATGCTAGTTTCTTTCCAATGTGTTTTGATCTTTAAGTGATTAGTTTCAATGTTCCCAGTATATATTTTTTCTAATCCTGAGTTTTGGTTTTTTTATGTGTTTTGAAATTGATCAACATATACCTGTATTACTATATTCATCCTGCATTTGGTTGTATTGTGGTTTAAGGCCTAAGTACCATTAAACCATTTCAGTGCTCGCTAACTCTCTCTCTCTCTCTCTCTCTCTCTCTCTCTGCCTCTCTGTCTCTGTCTCTCTGTCTCTCTCTGTCTCTCTGTCTCTGTCTCTGTCTGTCTGTCTGTCTCTCTCTCTCTCTCTCTCTCTCTCTCTCTCTCTCTCTCTCTCTCTCTCCTCTCTCTCTCTCTCTCTCTCTCTCTCTCTCTGTGTGTGTGTGTGTGTGGATGCAAAGTGTTTAAAATTGATTATATACCTTGAGTGGTTATGTAAAATAACTACGTGATTTGATTTTGTTATGATGTCCTTGATTTGTGTACTAACTTACTGATTTAAATACGTTTGTTTGACTTGTTTAATTCTTTTCTTCTTATTTGGCTGCTTTGTGGGGGGGTTTTCTGAGGGCCTGATGTAAAGAAGCCTATGGCTTATCCAATTACCCTCATTAAAATATTCGAGTTTCGAGTTTCGAGTTTTGAGTTTCTCTCTCTCTCTCTCTCTCTCTCTCTCTCTCTCTCTCTCTCTCTCTCTCTCTCTCTCTCTCTCTCTCCTCTCTCTCTCTCTCTCTCTCTCTCTCTCTCTTGATGCTGGACTAGATGTGCTGAAAGTCTTCATACAGGCTGAGATTTTTCCTTGGATAACTGATCATTATTCTAATTGCATGTTTTGAAATGTAATAGTATTTATCTTCAATTTTATGCCTTCCACATAAAGTGATATTGGGGTTGGGGGAGGGAATATTTTAAACAAAAATCTTAAACTAATAAGTAAACGAGAAAAAAAACTAGATGAAAATGAATACATGAATTAATACAGTTTTCGACATTCAGAAGAAAATAAAAAACCCAACCCAACCCCTTTATAATAAAAATAGAATAATACTTTTAACAGTTGAAATATTGACAGAATAAAGAGGGAAAGGAAGAGACAGACAGAGAATAGTGGGGGATGGGATAACTAAAAATAATCCTGTTTTCTTTTGGATACTTTTTTAACAGGCAATATTAGCGCCTACGTGCATGCTGCCCTGCCTGCTGGTGTTGTGTTGTGTGTGTGTGTGTGTGTGTGTGTGTGTGTGTGTGTGTGTGTGTGTGTGTGTGTGTGTGTGTGTGTGTGTGTGTGTGTGCGTGTTAGTGTTAGTGTTAGTGTTAGTGTTAGTGTGTGTGTGTGTGTGTTTCATTGGGAGCTAGAGAGAGAGAGAGAGAGAGAGAGAGAGAGAGAGAGAGAGAGAGAGAGAGAGAGAGAGAGAGAGAGAGAGAGAGAGAGGCAAGGCAAGGCAAGGCAAGGCAAGGCAAGGCAAGGCAAGGCAAGGCAAGGCAAGGCAAGGCAAGGCAAGTTCTTTTATTCGAGGATAATAGATAAGCACTCGTGTGCTTTTTTACATCCAGTCCCCGCCCTTTTAAGGGATAACATCAAGATAAGAGTATACTAAACAATTAAAAAAATGTTCTTATGGATAAAACATGTAAAATGGCGTAGGTAGACAGAATTGACAGAGGTAATTATTGGGGGAGGGGGGGGGGGGAGGTTGTGTGTTTTTTTGTGTGACATGATACATTTAGTTTAGCGTGTGTGTGCAAGCATGTGTGTATGTATGTGTGTGTGTGTTTGTGTGTGAGTGTGCATACATGCATGCATGCATGCATGCCGATAAGGATATGAACGTGTATGTGTGCTTTTTGGTTAGTCATTTGAAAAACAAGTAATGTCACTTGTTTATGAAACAAAAATGCAGTTTTATTTTCTTGGGGTTTATTTTGTTTTGATTAGAAA
This sequence comes from Stramonita haemastoma, assembly GCA_030674155.1. Classification (NCBI taxonomy): domain Eukaryota; kingdom Metazoa; phylum Mollusca; class Gastropoda; order Neogastropoda; family Muricidae; genus Stramonita; species Stramonita haemastoma. The sequence continues at coordinate 401,773 of CM060343.1, forward strand.
CGTTTGCCTATGTTGTTTGTATTTGAAAAATGAACATTAAAAAAAAGTTGAAAAACAAAAACAAAAAAACTTTTCGTTACTAACCTATTAAACTACAATATTCAAAACGGAAAGTGGGGTTCTAACAATCTCTAACAAAACTAGTTATTCCAATGAAAAATTTAAATAAATATCAATTACTGAATTAAAAAACAAACAATAAAACTATACGCAGTACCAAACAACATACAAGAATTAAGGACACTACATATAATAAGGTAATAAAAATGCACTCATACAGAAGACGAAAGTCAAAAGTCACAATAAAATGATTTTGATTATTAAAGAAAAAAAAAGCTAATAGGTAAAGTGCAAACAAGAGAACATAATGAAATAAAAAACTGAAAACATCAATCCACCACCATCTGTCAAAAGTTATACAAGTCATATAAATCATACATTTGGATAAAAGGGGAAAAAAAAACTAATGTCCTTATTGGAAGGGGGGGGGGGGAGAGAATTACTACCAAAAAAACAATTACATAAAACATCCCAGATGTTTAAAAGAATTAGCATAACATATATAAATTGGATAATGATTTACACACACTCACACACACTCAAACACAGACAAACACACAGACCCCCCCACACACACTCACACACACTCGCACTCGCACACGCACACACACACACACACACACACACAACACACACACACACACACACACACGCACAACACATACGCACAGACACAGACACAGACACAGACACAGACACACACACACACACACACACACACACACACACACACACACACACACACTCACACTCACATAGTCACTGGTTCTCGCACATTTCATCAATAAACTTCGTTCTAAGGGAAATGTATGCCTTGAATTCTCAATAAAATCATAACCGAACACAAGAGGAATCTATCCGCTGTAAGGCACATATTTTGGGACATATATACCCTAATATCTTTATCAATCTTATGCTTATGATCATAAAAATTATGTCTCTGATAATATATCATGGACAAAGTTATTCAGTGGGGTTGTTTTTGTTTAAAGGATTATTAGTTAAAATTTTACATAGAAATCAATTACATTGAGAGAGAGAGGGAGAGGGAGAGGCAAGGCAAGGCAAGGTAAGGCAAGGCAAGGCAAATTCTTTTAATCGAGGATAATAGATAAGCACTCATGTGCTTTTTTACATCCAGTCCCCGCCCTTTTCAGTGATAACATCAAGATAAAAAGATAATGAACAATACACTATACGCAGTTCCAAACAACATACAAGAATAAGAACACTATATAAAATAGGTAATAAAAATGCACTTATTCAGGAACGCAAATCAGAAGTCAAAATAAAATTATTTTGATTATCAAAGAAAAAATATAAAAAAGCGCTAATAGGTAAAGAGCAAACAAGAGAATATAATGAAAAAACAACTGAAACATCAATCCATCACCATCTGTCAAAACTTATACAAGTCATGTAAGTTTTTTATTTTATTTATTTATTTTTTTAAAAGGATCATTAGTTAAAATTTTACATAGAAATCACACGTGAGGGGGAGAGAGAGAGAGGGAGAGAGAGGGGGGAGAGAGAGAGAGAGAGAGAGAGAGAGAGAGAGAGAGAGAGAGAGAGAGAGAGAGAGAGAGAGAGAGAGAGAGAGAGAGAGAGAGAGAGGAGAGAGAGAGAGAGAGAGAGAGAGAGAGAGAGAGAGAGAGAGAGAGAGTACAAGCAAGCCAAACAGGCCTGCACATGTACATGTGCACACCAGTCAACGTGTGTGTACAGCAAACAGGCCTGCACATGTACATGTGCACACCAGTCAACATGTGTGTACAGCAAACAAGCCAGCCAGTGAGCCTACCTGACTTGAGACATTGCTGACATGGACACCTTGTCACAGATCCTGCACACACAGGTCTGCATGCAGAGGCAGGATTGCCCCCACCCCTCTCTTCCTTCCCTCCCTCCCCCCTGCTCCCCCCTCACCCCCACCCCTCTCTTCTTTCCCTCCCTCCCCCCCTGCCCCACCCTCACCCCCACCCCTCTCTTCCTTCCCTCATTTTCCCCAGTCTCTCTGAGGTCACTGTGACTTTAGCTCTGTCCTAGATCACAGTCAGCTAACCCCCCTCCTCCTCACTTCCTCACCACTCCAACCCCCTCCTTCCCCCCCCCCCCCCCAGTTGGGGAGGGCGTCAGCTGGTGCAACACAGCTAGGCCTGAATAGAGTGAGGAGAAGTGGAGGGTGTGTGTGAGAGAGAGAGAGAGAGAGAGAGAGAGAGAGAGAGAGAGAGAGACAGACAGACAGACAGACAGACAGACAGACAGACCAGACAGACAGACAGTCAATCAATCATCACCCAAACAAAGAAATAAATACATAAACAAATGATAGGTAAATAGGTAAATGAATCCATGAATAAGTTAAGAAAACAAACTGTTAGATAAATGGATTAATTGATACGCACTTATAAAGCAAAAGAAGGAATGTTGTCAGTGAACAGCCCAACATAGAGACAAGTTGGTAGAATATCACCTGATATTGCTGGTGATATGGTTGGGTTGCTTGGTGTAGCTAAGTACACACACACACACACCACACACACACTATAAATAAGCACACGAGTGCTTATTCATTATCCTCGAAATAAAATAATTTGATTTCATTCGATTTTATCTCTCTCTGAAAGAGAAAGAAAAAAAAAACATATGTCAAGTCATTCCCAGCAAAAATGCATAGTCAAAATAATACTGTTTAACTGGATTTGATTAGACTGGTAATGGAGCTGTCTGATTTGTAGACAGTAGGCCTACCATCAACCTGACACCATGCTCTAAAATATTTTTAGGCCTATGGTTTTATTTTACACTGGAGCAGCACATAAGGGAAATGTTTGATATAAAAATCATCTTTTAGTCTCCCAGTAGGAGGTGTGCAAGGCATACACATGTATACTACCCCTCACTCTAGCCTCACTTTTCTCAATGTGTGCATAACAATAATCTATTGGCTGCACTGTTTAGATCTACTATTCGCAACAATAACGCCAAAAATATAAGAGGCAAAATGAGGAAAAAAAATATTGGCACTATATTTCTTTTCCTTTTTGGCACGCTATGACACACTTCACTCAGACATACGAGGCTTTTTAATTGTCTCCCCTGATAAAGAACACTATAGCCTTCTTTGGGGTGACTAAAATTCATAAAGGCTCGCTCTGTCATGGGAGTTAAATCACGTGCATGCGCACAACTTCTAAATTCTCTCCCATGATTGAAGAACGCTGTTGCCTTCTTTGGTGCTACTAAAATTCATAAAGGCAGGGGAGTTCATTTGAAAAACTTTCATGATTACTAGTTCCTACAAATATCTGCCGTCCTTGCCAAAATGTTACTGTTTAAATCGCAGTAAAGATCATCCAGATGATGAATACATTCACTTATATGATAAATCCACTATAAAATTTAATCAAACATTCATATAAATGTACCATTGAGATGATGAATACTTTCCATTATATGATAAATCCACAGTTATAAAATAATCAAACATTCATATAAATGTACCATCGAGATGATGAAGACATTGCATTATGTGATAACTCCACAATCAAATATTAATCAAGCATTCATATAAATGTACCATCGAGATGATGAATACATTCCATTATGTGATAAACCCACAATAGAAAATAATCAAGCATTCATATAAATGTACCTGGCTGACAAGAAGAGTGGCTTCAGTACCATTTTTTTAAATTTGTAGTGAAGAGTCTTTTTATCATTGTGAGATTTTATGTAGGCAACCGCTTTTAATCCCCATGAAGATAGCCGCATTCCGACTTCAAAGATGCTGTCAAAACACTATTGTCAAACATCAGTATTATTATGTACTGTCAAAACACTGTTGTCAAACATCAGTATTATTGTGTACTGTCAAAACACTATTGTCAAACATCAGTATTATATGTACTGTCAAACACTATTGTCAAACATCAGTATTATTATGTACTGTCAAAACACTATTGTCAAACATCAGTATTATTGTGTACTGTCAAAACACTGTTGTCAAACATCAGTATTATTGTGTACTGTCAAAACACTATTGTCAAACATCATTATTATTGTGTACTGCTACCAAACTGACTTTGTTCAAACCACACTGGCCTCTTCTGGGCTGTGGTGTCGCCACAAGCCTGGCGCCACGCATATCAAAGATGTTAATAAAGTGTGTATGCAAACAGTACAGAACTCTCTTGGTGCCATGGCTCTGTTCCTGTAAAAAAGTTGGGGTATGATAGGACTCAAACCGGTGCTTTTTATTACATCTTTTCAAAGCACGCGTCTTATTCTTGGGGGTATGTATGCCCGCGCTCGTGAGTGTGGACGGGCTCGAGTTTATTGTGTGTGTGTTTACTTATGTGTTTGCGTGTGGCGGCAGCCCTGCACCTTGCTCTAGTGCATCGTGTTATTGTATGTTATGAGAGAGAGACTTTTATTTTTATTTATTATTATTATTATTATTATTATTATTATTATTATTATTATTATTATTATTATTATTGTTATTATTATTAATATTCTTTTATATCGAGGATAATGGGATAAGAACTCGTGACTTTTTAACACCCAGTCCCCGTGTGTATGCAGTTTTGTAAATGTCATCTGTTCCCACCGGCACACGATGGCCTACTCTTACGAAAAGCGGAACAGGATTTAACGTGTGTGCAAGATGTTCTGCGTGCGTTCACACACAGGACCTCGGTTTGTTCTCTCATCCGAAGGAGAGAGAGAGAGAGAGAGAGAGAGAGAGAGAGAGAGAGAGAGAGAGAGAGAGAGAGAGAGAGAGAGAGAGAGAGAGAGAGAAGAGGTATAAGACATACTGATCAACCACATTGTAAACACAACAAAGAATGAACGAAAAAGACTGGTCAAGTCAGATTGATTTTCAATGCTTTCGCACCATTTGTATAAGAAAACGAAGTAAAGAAGTTAGTTATTCTTTAGCTGCAAGGCGGGCTACCAACCTAACTCAGCTTCTTGGGGCTGAAGGGGGAGGTAGGCTTATCACAATGCTTGCAACCACATGTAACCATCGACAATGACCAACCAAACTGATTTTGTTTTAATGAATTTGTTAGATAATTAGTCATACCCCACCAGCTTTGGGGCTGAATACTTTTCCATCTCCACAGGACTCATACCAATGACGTGGATTCGTTATCTCAACCAAATGCTTTTTAATAAAACACTGAAGTGACAAAAAGCTTAATTCCAGCCATGTTATTTTTACAGCCAGAAAGTACAGGCACCTTGAATAAATAAGTGCAAAACTGCTCTTTTTTGAAAAAAAAAAGGTTTTTTTTTATAGAACTGTAAGTCACAGCAGATTTCTCTGTGTGAAATTCGGGCTGCTCTCCTCGGGAAGAGATCGTCGCCACAAGAGCAGTGCCAGCCATTATTTTTTATTTCTTTTCCAGAATGCAACTGCATTTGTTTCCCTATCAGAGTGGCTGTTTTGTACAAATTTTGCCAGGGACAACTCTTGATGCCGTGATTTTTTTTTTTTTACTTCAACTAAAAAATTATTTATAGGACATTGGTTTATCGTTTCATCCGAAAGACTAGCACACAAACCACCACTCATGGTCAAATGGGGCCAAAACGGGGATCAAACCACCAACACGACTTTCGACTTTTCCTTTCTAGGCAGGCGCGTTACCTCTAGACCACCATCCACTGTAGGTCTTAGACAGAGGGAGATGTACAAAGCTTGTGTTTTTATCAGGAAAAAAGTCAGTTGGTAGTCAAATGCCATTGGTGTGTGCTCACCACTAGTTTACAGATATAAAATTATCAGTTTTGTAATTGTGCAGTTACGGTATACATATTATGCAGAAAAAAATAAAAGCAATAACTCATGAAATACAAGAAAAATCGAAGTAGTACCAGTTACAGGAAACATCTTTTGCTGGTCCTCTAAAAACAACATGCAACATTTTTCTCACTCATTCTGATGGAAAACTTGCAATTTATCCCATAATTATACAGGTGACTGAATTTGGGTTGTAAACAGTTTATCCACATCTTTTCCGGTTGGGATTCAAGAACACGCTTAACTGGGTTCAGAGCGAAAAAAGATATTTGCAACCCTAAAGCGAAGGGAGGTTCTACTTCATCCTTTCCTGGAAATCGGAAAGCAGCTTCGAACACACTATCTCTTTAAATAATGCACACCAACTGTCAAGTCTGGAATAATAGAAATTAGGGGGAAGGGGGCAGCATACTTGATAAAGAGCATTAACTGCGTAGCTAAAGTCTACCAGATACCACTAAAACCACTGTATAATAATTTCACATAAAACGGATCGGTAAGGAATATGCTTTAAGCCATGTCCTTCAGGAAAAAACTGATACAGGCAACAAGCTTCACACATACTATCCTTCATTTGAAGGTGAACAATGCGGGCATTGTTTGGAATGGTTACATGCAAGTAAACCAGTCACACAATTACCCAGATAAAGTGGAGACATTTCAAGCCTCCAAAAGGAATATTGTAAGATCAAATTCCAACAAAAAATTACTGGACATGTAGTTTTAAATGAATCATGTAATTCAGCCATGGGCAATGCTACGTTTGAAAACAAATCAAAAGAAGAAAATCAGTAGGAAACTGCTTCCCTCTGCGTTCACTTCTTCAAACTGAATACACAGAAATGCAAACATGAAAGGAATATCGCCTTTTGGTGATAACATCCAAGATAACTATACAGAAATAACATTTCAATACAAAATAAAGATATGACCGACGAGAAAAGAAAAATGGAAAAGCTAAACACTCTCAGTGCAAAACTAGCGGTCCACCAGCATTCCTTGATGACACACATTTTCTTCTACTTGAACAAATGATTCAAAGCAAAATCACAAAAAAACACCACTACAGCCAATTTGTTTCGTACAACTACTCGAAATAAGTTTACAATCATTCTAAACCATTTTCTACTTTCATTCACATTTCCAAAGCAAAAGCACATAGAAAGGCTGAACAAAACAAAACAAAACAAAACAAAACAAAACAAAACAAAAAACAAAACAGCCTGTACCACTCTGTGTCATCGCAGTGATCTGCTAAAATGCACTGTTTTACATTTGCTACACTGCAATTTTGGAATACACACATTTGAAGTTAAGTCTATTTTGCAAAACAACAGCACAGAATGGACATAACAGATACAGTACAAAGGTTGGCCAAAATGAAAAAAGCAGACAATAAATCATGCAGTGATGAGTAGAGGTTGATGTGAAATCTGTCACTTTAGTCTTGCTAACACATTCAGGTTTTTGTGGGGCCTCTAACGTCTTTTCCCACTGATTTCTTCCTTCATTCTCTTTTCCACCTTTTACTGTTCTTCAACGACCATTTTGCTTTGTTTTCTTAAAATTACATAGTAGGGAGTCTATCTTATTCCCCCCCCCCCCCCCCCCCCCCCCACTTTTTCTCTCTCCAGATTGGACAAAAAAAAAAAAAAAAAAAAAAAAAAAAAAAAAAAAAAAAAACCCAATCCTCATTATAGAGTAAATTTGTGCTGACAGTGGAAATCAAAGACTGCTGGGAGAGAATGAATGAATAATCTTTATTTTCAAGGGTTACAGAGTAAGTATTACATACTTTTTTTTCATCCGGCCCTTGCCCTGATCAGGGAATAAAGCTAAGAAACCCCCTCCCTACCCCTTCAAACCAGCGTGACCAACAACAGCAGTTCAACCAATATTTTAAAGGAAAAATATGGGATACATTCAACAAACGCATAATCTCTAACTGGTCACACTGATAATTATTTAAACAAAAAGTTATGTATTCACAAATACATCGTTCACAGCTGACTCGAACATTATCTAGACAGATGCACTGAATATGTTTATGTCAATCAAGTAGATGAAAATCGAGAGGAGAGAACACTAAAGAAAAAACAACAACAAATAATAGGACCAGAATAAAGCAAGTAAAAATGAGAGAGAGAGAGAGAGAGAGAGAGAGAGAGAGAGAGAGAGAGAGAGAGAGAGAGAGAGAGAGAGAGAGAGAGAGAGAGAGAGAGAGAGAGAAGAACATCTTCAAATTACATCGTTGAAAAAACTAGTCAACAATCAGTGAAACCTAAAGGCTCACAGTTTGGCCAAAAAAGAAAAACACGAAAGACGAATAAATACCCCCCCCCTCCCCCAGAACCCACCCCCCATAAAAACAAACAAAACAAAAAAAACCAACAACCCCCCCCCCCCCAAACTCAAAACAAAACAAAAAGACTAACCAAAAAACAAGATAAACAAAAAAGACCAGCAAAAAAAAACTAAAAAAGAAAAAAGACAAAACCAAACACCAATAACAGAACTGTATATAAAAAAATCAAAATAGAAACGACAAAACATTTAGTTATACAAACCGGTTTTCAAAAAAATCAATGTATTAGAAAATAGTATCTATACTAATGAAAAAGAAAAGTAAGATTGCAATTATTCAAGAGGACGATACACAAATGGTATGAACACAGTTCAATTCAACATAAGAGCCAAACACTCCTATCCACTGCTAAGACTAGGATGGCATTATGTGGAAGTGGAAGATGGAAAGGAAAAAAAAAGGAAAAGAGAGAGAGAGAGAGAGAGAGAGAGAGAGAGAATGAGAGAGAGAGAGAGAGAGAGAGAGAGAGAGAGAGAAGAGAGACAGACAGACAGACAGACAGACAGACAGACAGACAGACAGACAGACAGACAGACAGACAGACAGACAAAACAGAGACAGAGACAGAGAGACAGACAGACAGACAGACAGACAGAGGGAGAGAAGAGAGAGAGAGAGAGAGAGAGAGAGAGAGAGAGAGAGAGAGAGAGAGAGAGAGAGAGAGAGAGAGAGAGAGAGAGAGGAGAGAGAGAGAGAGAGAGAGAGAGAGAGAGAGAGAGAGAGAGAGAGAGAGGGGGGGGGCATCTTCAAATTACATCAAAACCCAGTCAATAAAGTATTTGAAAATATCCATAAAAACACCTCTTTAAACACTAATTATCACTAATGAAACCTATAAACGCGTAATGTGTCCAAAAGCCTAACAAGGAGAAAGAAAAAGAAACCAAAAAGTAAACACACACACACAAAGAAACCAACAAAAAGCAAAAAAGCAAAACAAAACTCTCTCTCTCTCTCTCTCTCTCTCTCTCTCTCTCTCTCTCTCTCTCTCTCTCTCTCTCTCTCTCTCTCTCTCTCTCTCTCTCTCTCTTATATATAACCAAAACATTCATATTATGAAAATCAATACATTCCATGTAAGAGGGAATACCCAAATAAAAGAAGTAGTGATAAAAGGGTAAAAGGACATGGGGAGTATAGGAAATTGATGGAGAGAAGAGGGGAGCCATCATTAAGAGAAATACTCAAACAAAAAGACAAAGAAAAAACAATGCAACTACAAGCAGGCAGAACACGTCAAGATATAGTATGTATGGAAACATCTATATAAAAGACTGTCTAGTAGTTAGACATAACCTAATGCATTTTCAAATAATGTAATGCATCATGGAAAAATCAAGATAATATTTTCAAATAATGATACACATAAAATACAAGTCCTATCACAGCAACTTAGACATTTTCACTATGAAAAAATGTTCAGTTGATTTCCAATAACATGGATTTCAAATAACACACAAGTGCTCAGTTCCTAAACATAGGGAAAAGAATGCTAGGAAGGGGGGAGGGATTGGAGGGGTGGTGCAGAAGGAGCAGTCTATCAATGGGCTGGGAGTGCCATGACCTGGGTAATGGGCATGTCTCTGACCTACAGCAAAACACGAGGCAAGAGGGATATCAGTTAACAGGATACACCAATTCAACATGACTGAAAACTTATGCTCACAGAATCAAGGGCAACATGGTTTTCTAATACAAGCTTTTGTGACAAAAGGGAAAAAGTCTTTTCTGATGTAAGGCTGTTAACTAAGATGTACACTGCAATTGTGTTTCTGTGTGTGATATTAGAACGCTTGCTTTATATCTACCCTTTCCAAAACTATGAACAATCAGTCAATAATGGTTACAGCTACAAATCCAGCAGTTTAACAGGTTTCTATAAACCGTACACAGAAAATTATATCCATGACTTATATCAGAAAGCATTATCTTTATTTTACAATACCCATATGAAACACACAAACACACAGAAACACACTTATCCACATACATACACACACACTTACTCACACACACACTTACCCACACACCCACACTCTTACACACACTTAAACACACACAGATACAGACACACACACACACACACACACACACACAACACACACACACACACACACGTACACACATACACACACACACACACACACACACACACACACACACACACACACACACACACACACACACACACACACACACACACACACACACATACACACACACAATATAAAATAGCAAAAATATAAAATGTTTGTGCGGTGAGAAAATTACAAACAGTCACATAATTTTTGAATGTAAGAGTCTAAAACCAGTTTCATAATTTTTGAATGTAAGAGTCTAAAACAAAAGTTTCATAATTTTTGAATGTAAGAGTCATTTTCAGTTTCATAATTTTTGAATGTAAGAGTCTAAAACCATTCTTACCCTCTTTCTCGGAAAAATCCTTGGATAAGATTTTTAAAAATCTTAATTTGGCATTTCGTATAACAAAATCTTTAATGAATAGTTCTTTAGGAAATTTGTTATAGTTTTAAGTCATACTAACAATTGTTATGTATTTACTTGTTGTTATAACTGTTTAACCCAAATCTACGTACTGTATACATTATTAAGAAAAAGACACCCATTTTACTGCACACATCCATCAACATACTAGACCCTCCCCTTCCCTTCCCATCGTCTAATATCACTTTGAGTGAACAGACGTAAAATTGAAGCAACAACAACAACAACACACACACACACTCTTACAGGTTGACAAATACCTGTTGTATAAAATTCCAAAGAACTTTGCTGGCAGCAAATATTCCCCAACACAATCTCTCTCTCTCTCTCTCTCTCCCCTCTCTCTCTCTCTCTCTCTCTCTCTCTCTCTCTCTCTCTCTCTCTCTCTCTCTCTCCCTCCCTCCCTCCCTCCCTCCCTCCCCCCAAATGGACTTGAACATTACACACACACACACAACACACACACACACACACACACACACACACACACACACACACACACACTCTAAAACTAGCACCCCTACTTCTGGTTTTGACAACCTTTATTTTCTAAAATTCTCTCCTTTAATTTATCCAAGCACGTTTTCTAAAACCAGCTACCTCTACTTTTTGTGTTTCAGTTATTCCCCAAAATGCTCTCCACCCTCCCCTAAACCTAATGACAGTTTGACTGCCTCCCCCTATCCCCGTACAATAAAATACGAATATGAATACTGTTAGTATCTGAAAATAAAACCCCAAACAACCCAGTATGAACACTTTAGAAAACTGAATTTTAATATCTTATCTGATGAAAAAAAAAATCTCAAAAACACGAGAAACTCATCCCCATCCTCAGCCATTACACCCCTTTCCCCATCTCTATGTTAAATACCTCAACATTCAACACCCCCCTCCAATCCCTCCTCCCCTTCCTACCATTCTTTTCCCTCAAAGTCTAGCACCCTGCCCCCACCAACCCTAGCAGCAGTCTCTATGATAATTATATTCTTCTATCCCTTCAGTCGGAATACGGCTACCTTCATGGCGGGCAACAACGGCTGCATAGGAAAACATCTGACCATTGAGGAAACTTACAGCTCTCGTTAAGGAACCATTTCTTTTTTATATAAATATTGGTATTTGGTTATAATGATCATTTTAAAATCATTTTAGTGCCTTTAAAACTTTGATCATCACTGTTTGCGTTTGCTTTTGGTTTTGATTTTGAAAGCATGCTGCAAAGCTGTTCTGTGCTTATCCTTTTACTCTTAATAAACGATTTAAATCAATTCCTTTCAACCCCAAAGAAAAAAGTTTTAGCTAGTGTGTCAGCATATACCATGTTGTCTACCTGCCTTTTGTGTCCACATGTGGGGCCAGGGTTAAGAGTTGAGGTTAGTGTTAGAATTAGTGTTAGTTAACAACAGGGAAGGGTTGTCTGTCAGATGGTCGGTCTGAATGTTAGATGGAATGTGGACACAATAGCACATAAAAAATGGTATGTAGCTATAGACACAATGGTATTTATTTCATGTTTATTAGTCTACCGACCACAACGGTTATACGTATTTTGCAGTGATATGGAGCTTTAAACCAGTCACCTGTTCTATCAAAAAGCTGAGGGTATGCATTGGACTTCGGTCTCGCGAAAATTCCAGTTCTGCTATCATTGAAAGAAGAGTGAGGATTTGACATTCTTTGAACAAGTTGCATCCACTTAAAAAGCCTAAACTTAAACCGTGTAAGATTCTCGAAGTCGGAATGCAGCTACCTTAATGGTTGGTAAAAACGGATGCGTATGCACCACTCTGACTGTTGGTTAACCTCGGATCTAGCCTAGGAACTAAAAATCCCAGAAAAGATCTATCAGCCAGCCCTCTTTTTTCTATCCCCACTGCTCTAAAGTGCATCCATACCCCCCCTCCTAAACACCCCTTTCCCTCCCTTCCCTCTCCTTCCAATCTGATGTCTCCTCCTAACTACTATCCCCTTTACACACACACACACACACACACACACACACACACACACACACACACACACACACAACACACACACACACACACACACACACACACACACACACACACACACACACACACACACACACACACACACACACACCACACACACATTGTCTATCACTTATGTGAATACATATAAACTGAAGAACACACACACACTACCAAAACACATACCAACACAAAACACAACACACACACACACACACACACACACACACACACACACACACACACAACACAACACACACACACACATATACATACCAACACACACACCAACAACACACACACATCAAAACACCCACCACACACACACACAATACACACACCAACACACACACATAACATGCCAACACACCATACACCAACACCACCCACCAACTACACAACACCAACACCAACACAACACCAACCCCTCCCACCCACCACACACACACACCGCGTGCGGCCTCGCATGTACTCACCCACAACCCCACAACACAACACAACACAACACAACACAACACAACACAACACAACACAAACAACACACATCTCCCTATAAAAAGATATCTAACACTAACATTTTGTGAAATAAACTCATTGATGAAATTCAGACATCAACCCTGAATTCGGATTGCGGCTACCTTAAAGGTGGGCAAGAACAGTCCATAATAATGCAGAAATCTGTGGTAAACCTCGGAGCTCTAGCTGAAGAAATTGATGGGGGGGGGGGGGGTCTTTTTTTTTTAACAGATTGCTATGAAGGCAAAAACAGCAAATCATAAAAATCCAATCAATCCAATCTGGTTTATAACTCTCCCGACCACAGACACCATATGAGGGGGGGGGGGGGGGGGGGGGTATCACCTTGTCAAGTTACTAGATCTCAATTTAACACCTGGCAACTCCATGCAGATTAATTAAACCTAGGGCTAAAATTCAACTCTACTGACGTTCCTTGTATCAACACCCTGGTCAACCATAAGGGTCAACCCAGGACAGTCATAACATGTTGTTCCTTGGAGAGGCGCTTGGCGTAACCAGTCCGGTGACAGTTTTCTTTTCGAGTTACTGGAAAGTCCTTTTCCTTGACTGTAGTGATGTCCTGATAGAGATGTCCTCAAAATGTCATCACATCTGAAAAAAGAACGGAAAGAAAAAGTTGTCAGACTTGCTTAGGGAGAAAAAGAATGGACTGGAAGGTAAGACATTATTTTTTTTAAGACAGAGACAGTGGACAGGAAAAAGATAGTAAAGGAGTGACAGACATGGGAAAATGTATCATTCTGCCAACAGGATGGAGATTTTAAATTGTGTGTGAAGGGGGGATGGATGGGTGGGGAGGGGGGGGATGGGTGGGGGGTGATAGTGTGTGTTGGGGGGGAGGATGGGTGGGTGGATGGGTTTGTGGGTGTGTGGGGGGGGGGCTGAATGGGTGTGGGTATATGAGTGAGTGAGTGAGTGAGTGAGTGAGTGAGTGAGTGAGTGAGTGAGTGAGTGAGTGAGTGAGCGAATCAGAGTGAAATTGTACGAATGAATGATAGATGATGTGTGTGCGTGCGTGCGTGCGAGAGAGAGGGAGGAGGGAGGGAGGGAGAGAGAGAGAGAGAGGGAGGGAGGGAGAGAGAGGGAGAGAGGGGGAGGGGGAGAGGGAGGGAGAGAGAGAGAGACGGAGAGAGAGCGGAGAGAGAGGGAGAAAAAGGGAGAGAGAGAGGGGGGAGAGAGAGGGAGAGAGGGAGGGAGAGGGAGAAGAGGGAGAGGGAGGAAGAGGGAGGGAGAGGGATGGAGAGAGAGATAGAGAGGGGGAGAGAGGGGGAGGGAGAGAGAGAGAGAGAGAGAGAGAGAGAGAGAGACAGACAGACAGACAGACAGACAGACAGACAGACAGACAGACAGACAGACAGACAGACAGACAGACAGAGAGAGAGAGAGGAGAGGAGAGAGAGAGAGAGAGAGAGAGAGAGAGAGAGACAGACAGACAGAGAGGGAGAGAGAGGGGTGGGTGGGGTGGGGGGTGGGGGTTAAGAATGATTTCTATCAATGATATGCCTGACAGTGTTGTAATATCCCTTCATGGGATTATTAAATCGTCTTTGAAAAGAAATAGTGTTTGGTGTAACTTCAAAATTCTATTCAATAAGAGTACTACAAACAAATTGGCAGGACAAATACAAATACTAAGACAGAGGGAATAGTCACTAATGTTTTGAATTTGTGTTTGTGTACCACTAGGTCACGGCAGATTTGTCTTCGTGAAGTTGGGGCTGCTTCGCCACAAGAGCAGCGTCACCCATTTTATCTCCTGTCTGCATGTGTATTTTCCCCATCAGAGGGACTTTTTTCTACAGAATTTTACCAGGGAAAACTGTCTTGCTGCCGTGGGTTCTTGTATGTGCACTAAATGCGTGTTGGACACGGAACTCACTTTATTGCCTCATCTGAAATACTAGCACTCAGACCATTGCTAACAGTCTAGTGGATAGGGGGTGGTGGTGGACACAAACTGTTACCTGATCCTGTGCTGGTAACCACAAGTGGTGCTGGATGGCTGTCTGTTCTTCGCCACTTGGTTCCTGTCCAGTTGTTCCTGTCAGCAGTTAAGAAGTCATCAGTGACAGGGAAATGTGGAATGTTAGCTCATATGCTATAATTTTATCTTACCACTTTGAAACAGAACAATATCACAATTGTTCTTTACAGACATTGACTTGTTTCAACTCTTCCTTTGTTACCTCAAGTATTATAAAACATGCTTTAAAGATGGCTCCGGAACAGAATAAATTCACAATCATTCTTTAAAGACATAATTATTTTTTCTTCTTTTTGTTGTTCAAATGTTCAAAAAATTCAATTTTATGTGAATACAACGTAATTTATGTGAATACAAAACAATTCGGAATTATTCTTTAAAGGACATCCCACTTTCACCCTATTGGTTACAAATGATAGCAATATTCTAACCTGAACTTTGCCGAATGTCAGACATCTTGACTGCATTTGACAAGGTACAACAGGCATGTTTGCAGTACAGCAGTAGTGATGCTTGTCCCCATTCAGTCAGGCTCCTCCTGTCTCGGAGGACAATGGCTGTGTCTTCTCTCTGCTTCAGTCGTGCTAGGGGCTATGTCTGGAGCTGCTCACAAGTCCAACCCGTGCATGGCAGCCTCTGGTGCAGTTGTAGCAGACAGCATTGGATGGCGAGTTGATGGCCTGGTTTAGCAGTCCCTTCTACTTTGGATTTGGCACTGGAACTATTGTGGCTCATATGGTACCTCGTTGAAAGATAAAAATCACAAAGTTTGAAATAAGAGAAAATTCTAACATTAGAGTACATAATTTGTCTATCAATAAAGAAAAAAAAGTTGACTAGCTGCAATGGTGCAGTGGCTAACACACTGAACTTGGTAGTTATGAGTTCAAATCTCATGAAATGCATGTTTTTAATCGCTTTTTAAAAACTCCATCCTGCTCCTACCTAGAAAAAACCTACAGGCTTAATGGGAAGACTGGGACCACAAACTAGAGCATGAACCACTTTACAGATGCAACACTGAGAAATGTTTAAACTACACCAACACTGCACCAACACCTAAATAGTAGTCAAAATTGGTCGCATGCAAAATGTCACCATTGGAGAACCATTGGAGGAACGAGAAAAAACAGACAGAAACAATAGAAGAGAGCAGCAACAACAAATTTGACAGACAGAAGTATCAGATCAGAAAGTTCAGAAAAATATAGAAGCAAATATAAATACCCTCATTATTATGCAGAATATGCAGTTCATGATGGCTGCCCTCACACACCTCAGGTCACTGGCACTTGATTCCAGACCCAGAGCCCCTGAAAGCAGTAAGTCATCATCAGTAGACTGAAAGTTCTAGTTTTATTGGCTCCGATATCATAACCATTTAATTTCAGCTGACAATTTTCACCATGCTTCTTCGCCAATTCATAGTCAAATTCGAGTCCAGCAAATTTATGAAGCAAAACATAAAAAAAACTACAATACGACAAGTTATTCTGATCAAATACACTATAATTATCAGTATTTTTTCCAATAATTTTCAACAAGGAGGCTTTACTGTCCACACAATCATGATACTTCCATTCCAGAGCAAGAAGCTGCCATGTCTACAGCAACCAAACACCAAAGATCTGTATACCTACAAATCTTAACTCGTTTTAAAAGAATGTGAAGTGGATTTTTCTTAACATAAGACCCTGATCAAAAAGAAAATGTTGCCTGTAAAAAAAATGATACAGAAAAAAGATCAGTGAATACTAAATATTTTTAAAATACAGAAAAAGATGATAGCTGAATCATGTATGATATAAAGTCAAAATCTCTCAAGTCTAGCAGCAAAGTACTTACAGACAGATGCCAGGATCTCATGCAGCAGATGACTCCAAGGCGATGATCAGCAGAACCTGGCCCACTGTTGAGTCTTCAGGATGATCCACATAATGACTCACCACCAGGTTAGGACCCATGTTTATAAAGGAGGGGAAGGACAAGGAAACGCCTTTGGAATGGAAGGAATGATCCGTTCACAATACCTCATGAAAACTGTTGGTGGTGCTGGTATTTTCAGACACAAGGAAACCTATCAGAAATGGAAGGGACTGACCGAGTCACAATACCTCACGAGAACCGTCTCAAAGCCGCTGGTATTTTCAGACACAAGGAAAAACTGTCAGAAATTGAAAGGAATGACAGTCACTATGCCTCATGAAAGCCGTCTCAAAGCTGTTGTAGATGCTGGTATTTTCAGACCTAAGGAAAGCCATCAGAAAAGTAAAGAGATGACCCAGTCACAATGCCTCATGACCCTAGTCTCCAAGCCATTGTAGGAGGTGGGGGTGTTTTCGGATGAGAAGATAGATCACTGTCACCCAGATTGCTCTCAGATTTCTTGCATTTTTTACTTAATTTATTTCAAATTATTTTTGGTTTTTTATTTTATTTTATTTTATTTTTTATTTCTTTTTTTTTCTTTTTTATTTCATTTCATTTTGTTTAATTCTATTTTATTTTGATTTGGTTGTGTTTAGTTTATCTTAGTTTAGACTTAATTCATTTTATTGTTTTATTTCATTTTGTTTTATTTCATATTATTTCTAGTTAAGACTTAACCCTACTTTTTGTTTTATCTCTAAATTGTTATCTCACTTAATTTTCTCTAGATTATATTTTAGGTTTATGATTTTATTTCATT
>CM060343.1:427221-446234 GCA_030674155.1 Stramonita haemastoma
AATAATTATTATGCACGCTAAAGATCCAGGACTTCATGTCAGTGCTCAGTGGGTTATGGAAAAACGAACATACCCAGCATGCATCCGAAGTCAGAATGTGGCTACCTTCAAGGTGGGAAAAACTGGTCACATCCAAAACATCTGACCGTAGGTGATTTGGAGCTTAAGCTGAGGACCTCCCCTACCCACTCCCCAAAAAGAAAAAACAAACAAACAAGAAATATCTCAGCAAGGTGTCACAATAGCATATGCAACAAAGAAAAAGAAGGAAAGAGAACAAGAAGACCAAAAAAGCTAGAAAAGCAAATCAAGGAAGTAGAGCAAAAAATAAACAAAACAGAGCATGACATTCAACAATTAAACGATTTCAGTAGTGAACTAACAGCAATTAGAGAAGTTAAAATGAAGGGTGTTCTACTCAGATCAAAAGCAAGATGGGTAGAAGAAGGAGAAAAAATCACAAAGTATTTTTGTTATTTAGAAAAAAGGAATTATATCAGCAAATATCTGCCAAAGTTGGTTTCAAATGTGAAAGAGTTATATACGTCTGATTATATTCTTTCGGAAGTTAAGGAATTTTATGAAGACTTATATAAAGAAGGGAAAGTGAAAGAATATGAGTTTAAAGATCTAGTCTTAGAAATCCCTAAGTTATTAAGCGAAGAAAAAAAATCGCTGGAACGTGAGATAACATTGGAAGAAGCTGGACGGGCTCTCAGAAATATGAAACATGGGAAAAGCCCAGGCTCTGACGGATTTACTTCAGAATTCTTCTAGGCTTTTTGGAAACGACTTGGTTCTTTTGTAGTTAGAGCTTTAAATAGATCCTTTAAAGATGGGGAATTAACAAATGCACAAAAAGAAGGAATAACTACATGCATCCCTAAACATGACAAACCAAAAGAATTCATCAAAAACTGGAGGCCAATATCCTTACTTATTGTTGTCTTTAAAATGGGTTCATCCTGTATAGCTAATCGAATAAAAACAGTTCTTCCAAGACTCATTAATGAAGATCAGACAGGATTTATGTCTAACAGGTATATAGGAAATAATATAAGATTGTTGTATGATCTAATGAGCTACCTAAAAATGAAAAACCTTCCAGGTATGTTAATTTTCATTGATTTTGAAAAGGCTTTTGACTCTGTAAGTTGGCAGTTTATTTCAAAAGTATTTAAATCATTTGGGTTTGGAAAAGATATACTTTGTTGGATTTCAACTTTCTATAGAAATATTAAGTCTAGAGTAATAGTCAATGGACAGTGTTCCTCCTGGTTTAATATACACAGAGGATGCAGACAGGGTGACCCAATATCTCCTTACCTATTTATTCTCTCGGCAGAAATTCTGGCAATCATGATAAGAGAAAACCAAAACATAAAAGGTATTCATGTTAATAATACAGAATACAAGTTGTCACAGTTTGCTGATGATACACAGGTGATGAATAAAGGTGACAGTATATCATTTGAACAGACCATGAAAATTTTAAACTTATTTGGAAATGTAACTGGACTTTTTATGAATGCAGAGAAAACAAAAGTAATATGGCTTGGGAGCAAAACCTTTTCCGATGTAAGGTATATGACCCATTTAAAGTTAGACTGGAACCCCAAACAGTTCAAGATACTTGGAATATGGTTTACACCGGATTTGTCAGAATGTGAAAAACTAAATTATGATGACAAAATTACAGAAGTAAGAACTTTATTCAACATCTGGATAAAAAGGGATATTACCTATTGGTAGAGTGGCAGTGCTAAAATCTTTAATTCTATCTAAACTGATATATCTCTGGATCCTGTTACCGAATCCACCAAATGATTATATAAATATACTTCAATAATTGTGTTTTAAGTTTGTGTGGAAAAACAAACAAGACAGAATCTCGAGAAAAAACACAGTCAAACACATAAAACATGGAGGACTGGGAATACCATCTCTAAAACAATATACTATGGGGTTAAAACTTCTGTGGATAAGAAAACTTAAACTAAATAATCCTAAATGGAGTTCCATTATTGAAGTGATTTGCCCTTTTGTCAAAGATCTGGACAAATATAGTTACTTTATACCCATTAGGAGAAAATGTTCAAACACATTCTGGATTGACACATTCCACGCATACAAAATGTTTGGCAGGAAAGTCAAAATTGTTAATTCTGAAGATCTTTTGGCTGAAAACATATTTTATAATGAAAATATTAAAGTTGGTGGAAACTTTTTTCATGTAAAGGAATGGATAGAAAAATATATATATCGAATTGCAGATTTAGTTGACGAAAATGGAATTTTTTTGACGTACGACTTTTTTAAGGAGAAATATGATATCAGGACAAATGTTATTACATATCTTGGCTGTGTTCAAGCAATTAAAAGGTATATTCGTACAACGGGTATTAATATGGATAATAATACATCAAACAACCTCCAAAAGGCTTTGAACTTGATTTTGACTGTCAAAAAAGGAACACGCCCTTATTATGATATTCTGGTTGCAGACAACATTCTGCCAGTGTTGTGACAAGTGGAACAAAACAATACCAAGGGATCTTAACTGGATAAAGGTTTTTGACAAGGTGCATAAGATAAAAGAAATTAAAATGAAATGGTTCCAGATACGACTGATCCACAAAATTCTAGCTACAAATAATATTCTTGAAAAAATGAAAATTGTTGAAAATGATAAATGCACATTCTGTACTTCTGAGAAAGAAACTGTTGACCATCTATTCTATACTTGCAGCAAAACTTCTTATTTTTGGACAGAATTGCAAAACTTTCTTCATAAAAATTGTGCCAATACACATGGTCTAGTGCTGTCAAAAGAACAGATTTTATTTGGATTTGATTCTCGATCAAAAGGAGATGAAATACTAGACGAAATACTACTCACTGCAAATTTTTTTATATACAAATGTAGAGTACAAAAAGCGGCACCTATGTTTTCGGTTTTTAGAAAATATATGACAAAACAATATCAAATTAAAGAATATAATGCCAAAACAAACATGACTTATAGTGTATTTGCAGCTAATGGCAACATTACAAACAACTAGTTGATGATGGGTAGATACATTTTGAAGAAACTGGTTTCTTTGTGTGTGTGTGTGTGTGTGTGTGTGTGTGTGTGTGTGTGTGTGTGTGTGTGTGTGTGTGTGTGTGTGTGTGTGTGTGTGTGTGTGTGTGTGTGTGTGTGTGTGTGTGTGGTGTGTGTGTGCATTGTTTTTTGATGTAATACGTAGCATCGCTACATTGCTTATTTTGTAAAACAACTGAAAAATCACTTGGGGTATTCTCCAATGTAATCTGTGTACTCTCTCTTATTTTCACGGTTTTTTCTTCTTTTTTTTCCGACTGTTTGTTTGGTTGTATCTGTTATAGTGATACTCTGAATATATTGCAAATTGTTACTCTATGTCATGCAAACAAATAGTAAAAATCTTTGTGTGTTTTTGTTTTGTTTTGGGTTTGTTTGTTTGTTTTTTGTTTGTTTTTTGTAAAGCTGGAAAGTGTACGCGACAAAAAAGATAGTATTTCTCACAAGAATAATGACATTATACAGCTATATGATGCACTAGGGCGAAGTGAGGGTCCCCGCCACATGCGCGCACACAAAGGAACACACTGACAAACACCAGCGCGCACACGCTCTCCCGCATGCATACCCACCCCATGCCTGAAAAAGTTGCCGTTTTGAGCACAGATGCCAGCCAAAGAGCCGTTTTCAGCCACGTTCAATCTCCACTTTTGCACAGTAAAAGACTCCACGGCACCAAGACAATATCGTACTGTATGCAGAAACTCTGTCCCACCATCTTGGATAGGTGTGTCGCCGGATTTGTGGCGACACGAGAGCCCCAAAGCGCTAAGAAAGCGCGTTTGGCCGAAGGAAAGCTGTTAAGTGTACGCGACAAAAAACAAGCATTGTGCACAAGAATAAGGACAATATACAGCAATATGATGCCCAGGGCAAAGTGGAAAGTCCCCGCCACATGCGTGCACACAAACGAACACACTGACAAACACCAGCGCGCGCGCGTGCGTGGATGCATACCCACCCCCTGCCCAAAAAGGTGCCGTTTTGAGCACAGATGCCAGCCAAAGAGCCGTTTTCAGCCCCGTTCAACCCCCCCTTTTGCACTGTAGAAGACCCCAAGGCATCAAGACAATATCGTACTGTATGCAGACACTCTTTCCCACCATCTCGGATAGGTGTGGCGCCGGATTTATGGCGACACGAGAGCCCCCAAGAGCTAAGAAACAGCAATATGATGATCCAGGGCAAAGTGTAGGGTCCCCGCCACATGTGCGAAAACAAACAAACACACTGACAAACTTCAGCCTGCGCGCGCATGCACGCATGCAAACCCTCCCCCCGCCGAAAAAGGTGCCGTTTTGAGCTCAGATGCCAGCCAAAGAGCCGTTTTCAGCCCCGTCCAACCCCCACTTTTGCACGGTAAAAGACCCCACGGCACCAATACAATATTGCACTGTATGCAGATACTCTCTCCCACCAGCGAGCGCGCGCACGCGCGCACGCTTACACCCCCCGGGCCCCCCTATGCATAAGCTGAAGAAGGCGCAAAAGATGTGACGAAACGCCGGTTTCGGGCCCCTGCCACCCGCACTTTAGCACAGTTACAGAGCTCGAGGCACCAAGACCGTACCCTACGCTATGCATACAACCTTTACAACCATTTTTTTGTGTGTGTGGCGCCGAAATTGTGGCGACACCGCTGCCCCGAAGATGGCAACCTCGCTCTCACGGGGCCAAGTTTGTCTGGAGGAAGCGTGGTACAGTGTACGCATAGATGACCCCGAGAAAACACACCAAATAATATTTTCATACAATGCGATGCATCACAGCAAACTGCAGGGTCTCCGCCACAGGTTCGCACACAAACAAAACGCACTGACAAACACCAGCGAGCGCGCGCACGTGCGCACGCATGTACACCCCCGTATGCATAAGCTGAAGAAGGCGCAAAACATGTAACGAAACGCCGGTTTCGGGCCCCCCGCCACCCGCACTTTTGCACAGTTACAGAGCCCACGGCACCAAGACCGTGTCCTACGCTATGCATACAACCTTTACAAACATTTTCGATGTGTGTGGCGCCAGAATTGTGGCGACACCGCTGCCCCGAAGATGGCAACGCCGCTGTGACGGGGCCAAGTTTGTCGGGAGGAAGCGTGGTACAGTGTACGCATAGATGTGTGCCGCATGTGGAGGGGACCCTGCACTTGGCTGTGGTGCATGATATTGCTGTGTATTGTCATTATTATCGTGCGCCCTGCTTGGTTTTTGTTGCGTACACAGTAGCAGATTTCCTTGCAAGGAACTAGCTTTCTCAGCTCTGGAGGGCCGCGGAGTCGCCACGAGTCCGGCGCCACACACATAGAAAATGGTAGAAGAGGGTGTATGCATACAGTGCCATATTGTCTTGGTGCCTTGGGGTCTAAAACCGTGCAAAAGTTGGGGTAGGACGGGCCTGAAAACGACTCTTTGGGTCCCGTCTTTGCGCCAAACCGCACCTTTTCGGCCGGGGGTCGGGTATGCGTACGCGTATGCGTGCGTGCGCAGGTGTTTGTCAGTGTGTTTGTTTGTTTGCATGCATGTGGACGGGACCCTGCACTTGGCTGTGGTGCATGATATTGCTGTAGATTGTCATTATTATTGTGCACCCTGCTTGGTTTTTGTTGCGTACACCGTAGTAGATTTCTTTGCAAGAAGCTCGCTTTCTCAGCTCTTGAGGGCCGCGGAGTCGCCACGAGTCCGACGCCACACACATGGAAAATGGCAGGAGAGGATGTATGCATACAGTGCTATATTGTCTTGGTGCCTTGGGGTCTGTTACCGTGCAAAATTCGGGGAAGGAAGGGCCTGAAAACGACTCTTTGGGTCCCGTCATTACCCAAAACCGCACCTATTTGGTCGGGGGGTGGATATGCGTGCGCGCACGTACGCGCGCACAGGTGTTTGTCAGTTTGGTTTTTTTATTGTGCGTGCATGTGGAGGGGACACTGCACATGGTGTGCTGCATGATATTGCTGTGTATTGTCATTATTATTGTGCGCCCTGCTTGGTTTTTGTTGCGTACACCGTAGTAGATTTCTTTGCAAGAAACTAGCTTTCTCAGCTCTTGAGGGCCGCGGAGTCGCCACGAGTCCGACGCCACACACATGGAAAATGGCAGGAGAGGGTAGTAGTATAGTAGTAGTTCTTCAGTTTAACGTCCTTCCACTAAATAGTGATATCAGACGGAAAGGTGTATATGTATGTGTGGATCTGAGTGAGTGAGTGAGTGAGTGAGTGTGTGTGTGTGTGTGTTGTGTGTGTGTGGTGTGTGTGTGTGTGTGTGTGTGTGTGTGTGTGTGTGCGTGTGTGTGTGTGTGTGTGTGTGGTGGTGCGTGTGTGTGTGTGTGTGTGTGTGTGTGTGTGTGTGTGTGTGTGTGTGTGTGTGTGTGTGTGTGTGTGTGTGTGTGTGTGTGTTTGGTGAGGGTGTGTGTGTGGTACACAGGTACATAAAGCTAATCATCATCAATAAACAAATATAAACAGATAAAGCATAAACAAGAACTTTGGGGGGGGGGGGAAGTAACAGCTCAAACACTAACTTCGCAATTTCCACAACTAATAAACTTCAGTGTACTAAAGGTATCTGATAATTGGACTATGAGTTAATGAGTTAGGTTAGTTAGGTTCATTAAAGGCGTGTCTTTAAGAATTTGCTCTAGGCAACAAACTGGGAAGACAGGCAAAATTGTTTTTAAATCTTGACATTGAAAAAGAATATGAGCATTGGTAATAGCTTCGCCACAGATACATGTTGCTGTTTTTGAAAATTTAGATCTAAAAGCATTGAGCTTAAACCTGTAGATAAGAGATGCAACATTTCTATATTCAAGAGAGCTACGGCATTTAATATTATCAAAAGATAATAAATGAGTTTTATCATCATTCCAACAAAGACCAATATCTTGTATTTTCTTTTTAAAGTGTTTCCAGCATGCATTTTGCAACATGCTATAGCCTTCAGGGGCGGACAAAGGAACCTCTATGCTGTATGACCCATGGTCATGCTTTGCTCCACATTTTGCCATTCTGTCAACTTTTTCATTGAAGTAGATACCACAATGAGAGGGAATCCAGCAGAAAGTAATATTGGTGCCCCGTAACATCAGAAAATGAATCAGATGACAAATCTCAACTATGAGCTCCTGTCTCACTTTTGAATTGAAATTTTTTAAAGCAAGTAAAACTGACTTTGATCAACACAGAAAAGCATCTGAAAAATGTTCTTCGGAAAATCTAGAAGATGATATAAGGCCATTGCAATAGCAGACAATTCAGCTGTGAATATAGATCGATTTTTACCAGGAAAAAATTGGCCGAGGGGTGGGTTTGCGTGCGCGCACGCGCGCGTGCGCAGGTGCTTGTCAGTGTGTTTGTTTGTGTGCGTGCATGTATGCTCTCATTTCTGATACATAATAACATACATACAATGCATAAATACATACATGCATAATACATACATACATACATACATACATACATACATACATACATACATACATACATACATACATACATACATACATACATATACATACTAATACATACATAAACAGTATAGAATAGATAGATAATGATAGATAGATAGATAATGATAGATAGATAGATATAGATAGATAGATTAGATAGATATAGATAGAATAGAAAAGAGATAGATAGATAGATATAGATAGATAGATAGATAGATACATAAATAAAGGAAGGCCCCAGGCCTTTTTCAATACCAAATTCTTGGCATGCATTTCTATTCTTAAGAAAAAACTGGTTGAAAAACAAATAAAAGAGAAAACACTCCGGTCACCCCCACCCCTCCACCACCACCACCACCACCAAACTCAGATAGTGCCATGGTCAGACAAAAGAAAAATATGAACAACATGAAAAAAGAAGGACGAATATCAAGTTAGACCTACAACACAAAAGTCTTACATGCCATATTCATATAGACAAACCAAAACAATATCATGATAAAACTGTGTTTTAAAAGCTGTATGTCGGCTAGCACAGTTATAATTTTTATAATCTTTGAAACTGGGTCCTCAGCACACCTGTAGTTGTGTGGTTCGTGTGCGTGTATGCTCGCTTCCCTGTCTATCAGTGTGTCTGTTAGTCTGAGAGTCGTACATCTGTCCACTACCTTTCTCAAATAACTGGCGATACGAGAGAAAGAAAGACAGACCGATAGATACATGGAGACAGACAGACAGACAGACAGACAGGACAGAACAGGACAGATCCAAGAAAGAAAAATATCAGAAAAAAAAAAAATGGACACAATCAAAATAATTCTAATTAGGAAAACATGCAAAACACATACAACATACAGGTGTGTTTTCTTATGTATTCCGGGTTGTTTTTTTTAATGAATTTTGTATATGATTGTCGCGCGCGCGCCCGCGCGCGGGCGTGTGTGTTGTTTTGGTGTGTGTGTGTGTGTGTGGTGTGTTGTGTGTGTGTGTGTGTGTGTGTGTGTGTGTGGTGTGTGTGTGTGTGTGTGTGTGTGTGTGTGTGTGTGTGTGTGTGTGTGTGTGTTAAGATAGGTAAAGAAGACATTTTTGTGGCTGAAACAATTGCAAATACTTTTGTTCTGAATGAGGATTTTGTGAGTACACAGTGATATGTCGCACAGACAAACTGAAATTAATGTTGGCAAAAATCAGAACTCGATTAAAAGGGAGACAATAATACAGTTAAACTAATATCCCGTTCTTGCTTCCTTAGACCATAGATCTTCCAACCAGAGCAACAAGGGAGACGGAGCCCTACATAATCATCATTCTTTTTTTGTCTTTTCTTTTATATTCATTTACTCTTTTATACCGAGGATAATGGAATAAGCACTCATGTGCTTTTTGCCATCCAGTCCCCGTGTGTATGCAGTTTTGTAAATTTTGTCATCTGTTCCCACCGGCACACAATGGCCTACACTTACGAAAAGCGGAACAGGATTTAACATGTACGCAAGATGTTGTGCGTGCATTCGCACACTGGGCCTCGGTTTATAGTTTCATCCGAAGGACTTTTGGGGAGAGTGGAGTCAGCACTGATGTTAACTCCAGGTGAAAAATCTCCTTGAACTGGAATCGAACCGGATCGTAAAATTGTTAAATTTTATGCATACCAAGAATATGGCGTATTTCGAGAAGATGTGAGGAAGGGCCAGTTTGAATTCCGTCCTACCCCGACTTTTCCATAATAACAGAGCTGACGGCACCAAAAGAGTGCTTTACTGCACGCATACACACTTTACTACATCTTTGATGTGGGTGGCACCGGTCTTGTGGTGACACCACAGCCCAGAAGAGGGCAGTCCGGCTTTAATATAGCAAATGTGTTCGAACGAAAGCTGGTGCAGTGTACGCAATGATACATAGTAGTACATAGAATATCATTGATAGGGTCCTAATATACAATGATTATGATGCACCAGGGCTAAGTGCAGGGCCACCGCCACATGCACACGCACAAAAATACGCAAACACATCCCATGCAAGCATGGGCGTGCATACCCCACCCCTACTCACTCAAGAATAAAGCGTATTTCGAGATATGACAAGAGAGTGCTGTACTGTATGCATACACACTTTCCTAGCATTTTTATCTTATTTTTTATTTTATTCTTTTATATCGAGGATAATGGAATAAGCACTCATGTGCTTTTTTTCATCCAGTCCCCGTGTGTCTGCAATTTTGTAAATGTCATCTGTTCCCACCGGCACACAATGGCCTACTCTTACGAAAAGCGGAACAGGATTTAACGTGTGCGCAAGATGTTCTGCGTGCGTTCGCACACGGGGCCTTGGTTTATAGTCTCATCCGAAGGACTTTTTTAAGCATCTTTCATATGCATGGCACTGGTCTTGTGGCGAGACCACAGCCCCAAAGGAGGCAGCCTAGCTCAATATACGAAGTCTGTGGGACGAAAACTGGTACAGTGTACGCAACAATACATACTGTTACACATAATATTAATGATAATGTACTATGTGATGCACCACAGTACAGTGCAGTACCGTCACCACACGCACAAACACAAAAAAACCCGCACAAAAACTAGCGCGCGCACTTATGCACACTCCGCATAATAAGGCGCATATAGAGATGTGACGAAAAGGCCTGTTTGAGTCTCGTCCTACCCCAACTTTTGCGCAGTAACAGAGCCCACTGGCATCATGAGAGTGCTCTACAGTATTCATACACACTTTACTATCATCTTTGATCTGCATGGCGCTGTTCTTGTGGCGACACCACAGCCCGAAGAGGGCAGCCTGCCTTGAATATAGCAAATCTGTCAGAATGAAAGCTGACACAGTGTACACAGCAATAAATAGTATTACATATAATATTAATGATAATAATATGCAATATGATGCACTACAGAACAGTGCAGGGCCGTTGCCACATGCACACATATATTTCTGAAAGCAGCCTACAAATGACTTCCCAAAGAAAAA
Organism: Stramonita haemastoma; assembly: GCA_030674155.1. Lineage (NCBI taxonomy): Eukaryota > Metazoa > Mollusca > Gastropoda > Neogastropoda > Muricidae > Stramonita > Stramonita haemastoma. Next base: position 437,758 of record CM060343.1, read on the forward strand.
CCCAAAGGGTAAAAGGTTTGTGACCAGCTGAACAAAACCTTGAATCTGAACGCAACTGTGGTGTGTTGTGTCGTAAAGTGGTGAAAGTCGTAAAGTAAACATGCTCAAGAGAGGTAAGAACTTGTCCCTGGTTCTAAAACTTCATGTGGAAACTTAATAAACTTATCCTTCTCTTTACCATAGATGGGTTGTCAGTACACAGGCTGCAAATTGCTAAACAAAGGAATCTGAATCTGACATTCTCCTTAGGAGCGTGCATGTCAATAGAACAACAGAGTTTACTCGGAAAGTCAGGAAGTCTTGCACTGTTTTGAGTTTGATCTTTTATCTAGATAGTATAAATTTTATGGCTTTCATTTTGAGTCGGTTTTCAAGCGTATTGACAGAAAGCGGTGTGCTGGGGATTTTAGAAATAATTTCCAGTTTCATTTAGACCAGGTTGGGGTTGTTTTGCACTTGAAGGTCTGACTTCAGTTAGGGACAGTAAACACATTTTAGGGACACAACACTACACGTGCAAATCATGTCTCTGTGGAGGTAGGTCAGGTGAGTTGATGTGATTTTTCTTTTTTCTTTTTTTTCTTTGCCATTTCAAACCGCCTGACATCTGCATGCAGTGTGGACCACTTGACCAGCAGGGAAAACAAGATGTGTGGGAATTTGAACATCAACATCACGTTTGGGCTTTTGTCTTTTTTTTATAAAGACTATGAAGGAGAGCAGTACTGGTAAGTAACTTTTTAGTTAGAAGTAGCTACTTAGTAACAAGGCCGTAGTATCGATTGATATTTGTGTTAGAACTTGGGGGGGAAAACCTGCTTTTGTAGATGTCTTGACAACTGCTGCCGAGAAATGTTGCTCTTGAAGGCAAGGAGTGATCTGGTGTCTTCACAAATATTCACTTAACTAAGAGTCTGATGTGGTCTAGTTGTGTCATAAACCCACCAGGCCTATTCTGTGGTGTTGCAAATTGGAGGGCACAGTTGTCATGAACCAAAATGGTTTGGTACTGTCACCAATAGGCATCCTTCAAACACACACACACACGCACACGCACACACACACAGCCAGACTTTCTAGTTAAAATAGTTTTTGGTCATAAAGTTAAAGCAGGATATAAGGGAAAGTTTTTAGTGTGAGTTTAAGATCTTAACTCCTACCCCCTCACCCCCTTTCCCTAGAGAAAGCGTAAACCCTTACTCCTATTATAATGGGAAAGATATTCAGATGCTCTCCTCCTTCTTACAGCCGGTTTGTCAATATTGTCAAATAGAGAGCTGTAGAATTGGGAAATGGAAAAAAAGATATTTTTTGATACACGATCTTTATATTTAATGGTAGGCAGGCATCCTTAACCCACAGGTGCAAATAGACATCTTGTGTTTTAAGACATGTTCATGCATCGAACTTAATGTCAAGGTCATTCGGATGAGACTAAAAACCGAGGCCCCGTGTGTGAACGCACGCAGAACATCTTGCGCACACGTTAAAACCACGTTCCGCCTTTCGGAAGAGCAGGCCATGCGGATAAAATCAAAGATGAATCCCGAACAATTTTACCTCCCGACTTTTACGCAGAGAAATCAGCTGTGACAATAAATAAAATAAAATAAAATAAATAAATAAAATAAAATAAATAAATAAAAATAAAATAAATAAATAAATTTCTTGCTGAAAGTTTTTGCAGGGCAGTTTTGATGTTTTCACAACAGAACTGACAATAAGGATAAATGGAATAATGTTTATTTACCTGTTGTCTAAATGTTTGTGAATTTTAACATCTATCATTGTTTTCCTTCTCCGGCTAGTGCTCCAAGGTTCACTGAAGTTGAGATTTTGTGTAAGCGACCGTTTTTACCCACCGTTAAGGTAGCCGCATTCCGAGTTCAAGAATGATGTCTAAACACAACACCTATGGGCGTGCGGTTCTAAAAAAATATCATCCGTTCCTACCGGCACAGAACGGCCAACTCTTCCCAAAGGCGGAACGAGTTTTAACGTGTTGTTGTTGTAGTCATTTTAAAGTCTATCCACACTTGCTGATATTAAACATTTGTTGTCAACGCAGTTTAGATTGCTTGACTCTACATTTATGAGTTGTGCTTGGCCTTTTCTTGAGAGAAAAATATGGACAATAAGTAAATAAATAAATAATCGATATTTTAATACAATAAAGTTGCGTGTCATTATTCATGTGTTAAAGACTGGAGGATTTGAATCTTATATTATTGCTTCTATCAATGATGTCATTGTTGTCCATTACTGGTAATTAGGGGGATCAGTGTTCTTGCGTTTTATCCCCGTTTTTGCCCGAAAATTTACCCCATCCACTAGACTGTGAGTGGTGATCTGTGTGCACGTCTTTCGGATCAAATAGTGAACAAGGTCTTGCATGCAACACGCATTCAGAGCAAGTAAAAGAACCAATGACACCAAGAAAGTGTTCTCTATCAAAATTCTGTAGAAAAAGGCATTCTAATGGGAAACAAATACACTTAAAAGCAGGACCTTTTTATTTTTTAATGAATGGCACTGCTTTTTGTGGCAAAGCACTCTCTCCCTCCTGGGAGAGAAGACCAAATTTCACGCTGATAAATATGCTGAGACTGGAAATAGAATTAAACTCAATTTTCAAGAGCTATAGTACTAGGAAATGTATAGATGAAAATATTTTTTCACTAAAAATTCGTTTCGACTGTGGGAGGGGCATCTATAATACATGTTAATGTATTTCCCTTCAGTAGATTTTTTTTTAATGGTAAGACCAACTTCAAAAGCATCCACAATGTATTGACCATGAAATTTGCCATAGACTAGTATCAAAATTTTCCCTGGCAACAGTGATTTTTTTTCTTGCCCCTCTGGCTGGTGGCCGCACGCCGGCCTGACATTGATAGTCTCCCTATGGACTTTTAACCCTGAAAATGCCACATATTTCTTTGCATGGCTGTGGGGAAAGATTGAAATTAGCAGGGCGGGAACAGTAGGACTGAAACGTCACAGAAGATGCAACAAAAAAATATTGTTCGAACTTCATACCCTGTAAGTTCTTCAGACAAGACTCTGAACCCAGGTTCTGTGTGCGAACGTGTGCAGAACATGTTGAACACATGTCAGAAGACCTTTTGGTAGGACATCTTGCACGCACGCCAGAAGACTTTTTTTCATAATTATTTCTAAAGGATCTGCCAAAAGAGATAATGAAAAGACAGGATCATGGAACAAAGTATAAATAATGAAAACCCATAATTTAAAAAAAAAAAAACAACTTTCAGCAACTGCTCACAGTTTTGCCATGGGTATTGTGCTATAGATCTGTAGTAGCCAGTTGCTCGTGTTGTTTTCCACCAGGTCTTCCCCACTCCTCCTGGACCTGTCCCCTGCAGGCTGTGAAGACACCAGCAGCACGATTCTGGAGCACAGGGCCCAGTGGACTTGTCCTCACCCACATGACTTAACTTGACTTATGTAAGACCGATAGGGAGGACGGGTAATAACCGGAGACAAGGAGCAATGCTTCGAACACAACCCTGAAGGGTCGACCTTCTGAAGGGCAGTATACTCGGTAGAAGTCCCTGAAGTTAAAGTCCTAGAAAAGTCCTTAAATGGCAAACTCCTGGAAAAAACAGCCTCTAAAGGACAGCATCCTGCATGCAAGAAAAGCCCCTGAAGGGCAGAAACATGCAAAACAGGCCCTAAAGGGCAAAACCCGCAGCAAAACAGGCCCTGAAGGGCAGAAACATGCAAAACAGGCCCCTAAAGGGCAAAAACCCGAGCATGCAAAACAGGCCCCTGAAGGGCAGAAACATGCAAACAGGCCCTGAAGGGCAAAATCATGCATGCAAAACAAGCCCCTGAAGGGTAAAAAAAAACATGCAAAACAAGCCCTGAAGGGCAGACTCGTAATGCAATACAGGCCCCTGAAGGGCAAAATCCTGAGAGACAAGCCCCTGAAGGGCACACTCCTAGAATACCAGCCCTGAAGGGCACAGTCCTGAAAGACAAACCCTGAAGGGCACACTCCTGAAAGACAAACCCCCTGAAGGGCACAAACCTGAAAGACAAACCCCTGAAGGGCACACTCCTGAAAGACAACCCCTGAAGGGCACACTCCTGAAAGACAAACCCTGAAGGGCACACTCTGAAAGACAAACCCCTGAAGGCAAACTCCTGAAGAATAAGCCCCTGAAGGGCACGTTCCTGAAAGACATGCCCCTGAAGAGCAAATCCGATGCAGAGCCTAGCATTGTTGCCCAGGGATCTAGGATCAGCTCCCACTAGGCTGAAACAATTCAGAGATCAAATGCAGTGAGAGCAGGAAGGACTGGGGTCTCTGTGGACATCTGATATTCGACATGCAGCAGCATGTGAAAGGTAAGGAATGCAAAGCCTCCTGCCATAAAACCGCTACCATGCGTACTTCACAGGTATACTTGTACTGAGTACAACCTGTCAATGCCTGTGTGCATACTGTCCACAAATGTACCTCAGTCTTTCGCATTTCCAAAGCTCAAATCATTCGTCCCTGGAGTTTTATGTAAGGCTCAATGATTGCGGATTTCAGAACATCATCAGGAGCCTTTGAACCTTACTGTGTGATCGCACAGATTGGTAGACTAGGCGTCGACATTGGCTTTGGTGTCCTAAACTGGCACAGCCAGCAAAACCCTTGCACACAGTGCTGAAGGGGAAAGGACACATCCAGCCCTCAGACTTTGTTCAAGCATTTGCTCGACCTTCTGGGTCTCTCCCATCTCGCCCTGATTCCCTAAAAGTCTTAGCATAGATGTCAAAAGTCATGAGGGTCATCTTAGTTTTCTGGCCCTGTCTCTGACGTGACTGATACACGTATCAAGACCTCACAGAGGTAAGTGCACAACAATATTTTCTTCTTTCCTGCTTTTGTTTTTCGTGGTACCACTGTGAAGTCTTAGATTTATGTTGAATGTTATTTTCCATAACTTACCCCCAAAAAAGAAAACTTTCACACCTTTATGGTGCATTTTTGATATTTTGCATCCCTGTATACATAAATGAAAATAAGCACCAGCAAGCATGAATACAAGTTATGAAAGATATGTCCCTCTGATTTGTCAAGTACTGTCAAGATTAAAGCTGGGTACAATGATTTCTGAATAATTACAATTAGAAATGCATCACCTTAGCTATTAAAGTTTTGTTACTTGTACCTGTAGGCCCTTTAATGAACAAAATGTCACCTGCAGTTTATTGTATTGAATACATATCTTTATATAAAGCTAGGCAAGACATCAAATGAAGCAGGGAAGTTAATATCGAGAAACATAGAGTAATTAAGGTGCATTATTATTACCACGATTCTTCTTCTCTTCTTCTTCTTCTTCTTCTTCTTCTTCTTTTTCTTCTTCTTCTTCTTCTTCTTCTTCCTTCTTCTTCTATAGTAGAAGAAATAATAGTAGTAATTGCAGAAGCAGTAGTAGTTGGCCTGGACCAAAGAAAAGGTCAGCAGTTAATGCGAGGAAAGCGCTTTGACATACTGGCTAACACATCCATAACAATTGTGCGTTTTCTAAAAGGTACAGAATACAAAACATTATATACTCTCTCTCTCTCTCTCTCTCTCTCTCTCTCTCTCTCTCTCTCTCTCTCTTCTCTCTCTCTCTCTCTCTCTCTCTCTCTCTCTCTCTCTCTCTCTCTCTCTCATTTGTTCTCTCTGTCTGTCGTCGTCTGTTCTGTCTGTCTGTGTCTGTCTGTCTGTTGTGTCTGTCTGTGTCTGTGTTGTGTGTGTGTGTGTGTGTGTGTTGTGTGTGTTCAGGCATTGAGTTCAAATATCTTGCTGTTTTGAGCATTTGTCATGACTGACTTTCTTGTTGTCAGACTCAGCACGCAGGGAAGTCGGAAAGCGCTGGGCTGACTTGTCAGGAGCCTTTACGGCAAGCCCAACACTGTTCTGCTGATAGGGCAGACACTAGCTGCTGTCTGAGCGGTCGACAAAGAAAAGAAGAAGCAGAATCCTTCTGTCATAAGACTGTTCCGTCCTAGGTACTTCACTGCTGAGGACGCGGCACGAGCAAGTGGAAGCACCTAAAAAGGTAACACCAGTATGCCATCTGTTGTTGTTGTTGTTGGCTGTTCCATAGCTTAACCTTCCGAGGGTACTGAAGATATGTACTCTGTCTCGCTGAGGAATATCACTGAGATTATAAGAAATCTCTGAGTGAGAAGTTTGTGTATATGACCGGATTTTTTAAGTGCCTTACTGTATATTTCCCCTTTTATTGAGAGTAAAGCTGATGCTAAAGGTATGTCAGGAATGAAGACAATCTCAACATAATTTAAATCAAAACATTTTTAATATCGGTGTTTGCACTTTGCTTACATCAACAATCCACAGAATAATGATATTAATGATAATGTTAATAGTAATACTACTTGTAATGATAATAATTATTATAATGTTAATGATAGCGATAATATTCTCAGTACACAATGTGATCTTTTTCTGACAAAAGAGTAATCTATAATAAAATAGCTGGGAGTCAAGATTTTTTTTTTGGCCCAAAAATCTCAAGTGAAAACTTATGGCACAATATAGTTTGCAACAACATGCAAAGTATTTGGTATTTGCTTTAGAGCAAGTGAGCTCTACAATGATATCAAGGATGCCCTCTCGAGGGGAAAAACTCATTTCCAATTTCTGTGCTGTTTTATTTCACTGAGACAGGCTCCAGTTCCCTGTGTCCCAAAGTTCTGCATTGTCCACTGTGATCAGCTGTCCAGGGCTGTGGAGGGGACTTCTCTCTTCACTCCTCCAGGAGTCGGTGGGGCACTGCAGTTAGTTTTACAAACAGTGCTTCGGGGGATAATGACTGTGTACCTGACAGAGCCTGTCTGTTTTCCAGGTAGCAGGGTGCACGCTGGTTAGGTTTGATCGGGCATACTGCTGACCTGCTGGCTGTAGCAGGTCTGCATTCTCGCATAAAGGGATGGAGCGTAATGTGAGGGCAAGATGTTCACTTTAGCAGGGGAGCCCCACAAATGGATATTTTAGTGGTGCCAAAAGAATCAATTTGTCCACAGTATGGTGATCTTGTTACATTAAAACCAAATGTTTTTTTTTATATTATTGTTCTTACACACAGCTCTTTTTTTAGGCCCTATGATCCAGTGGAAAAAAAAACTACACCAGGGAAACTTCACCAGGAAAACTACCCAGGAAAACTACCCCAGGAAAAACTACACCAGGAAAACTAACACCAGGAAAAACACAGAAAACTACTCAGGAAAACTACACCCAGGGAAAACTACACAGGAATAACTACACCATGGAACACAACATGGAAACACACCCAGGCTACACAATACACTGCACCATGGAAGACTCCCCCACACACACGCACCATGGAAGACTCCCCCACACTACACTGCACCATGGAAGACTCCCCCAACACTACACTGCACCATGGAAGACTCCCCACACTACACTGCACCATGGAAGACTCCCCCACACTACACTGCATGCTAATCCTGCACCCTGGAATCCTGCACTGCCAAGTGACTCACTGTCGGATGTCTGCCACAGTCCTGCATGTCAGGAATGGAACTGCACAATTCCAGTAAGTCTGTTTATCTGTTTTACTTTTGTAGTGTGTCGAGTTGTGTTGTGCCCTGCCGAGCCAGGGTCGGGTCGGTCTTGTCGCGTAATGCCGTGGATCGCGTCCCTCGCGTAATGCCGGGTCGCGTCGCGTCGCGTAATGCCGCGGATCGGGTCGGCTCGGGTCAAGTCTCTTGCCGTGTCGGTCCGCGTCGTGCCGTGCCGGGTCGGGTCGGGTTGGTCTGGGTCGGGTCGAGTGCCGTGCTGTGCCGTGCTGTGCCGTGTTGTACCGTGCCCAGTCGCGTCGCATTGCGTCACGTTGTGTAGTTTTAGTTATCGTAGATTTCTCTGTGCGAAATTCAAGCTGACCTCCAAGGGGCGAGCAAGTCATCACAAGAGCATTACCTCCCATTACTTAAGATTTACTTTCTGTATGTGAATTTGTTCCCCTGTAAATGCGACTCTCTCTCTCTCTCTCTCTCTCTCTCTCTCTCTCTCTCTCTCTCTCTCTCTCTCTCTTCTCTCTCTCTCTCTCTCTCTCTCTCTCTCTCTCTCTCTCTCTTCTCTCTTTTCTCTCTCTGCTCTTCTTCGCTGTGTCTCTCTTCTCTCTTCTTCTCTCTCGTCTCTCTCTCTCTTCTCTCTCTTGTCTGCTCGCTGTCTGTCTCGCTGTCTCGCTGTCTCTGCTCTTGTATGTATGTGGAGGCAGGCATTTAATTCTGAAATGCCAGGGTTTTTATGCAGAAACCTTCTGTCATCAAGACAGTTCCCGTCCTAGGTACTTCAACGCCTGAGGACGCGGCACGAGCAAGGGGAAGCACTCAATAAGGTAAAACCAGTTTGTCATCTGTTGTTGGGCATGTTGAGCTGAACGTTCTGAGTGTACTCAAGAAAATCCCCTGTGCCC
>CM060343.1:446334-456334 GCA_030674155.1 Stramonita haemastoma
GTTTTTGCGTTGGGGCGGGTGTCTTCTTTGTGTCCAGGTGTCGGGTCTTTGTGTCCGGGTGTCTTTTTTTTCCCGGGGTGTCAGTCTTTTTGTCCAGGTGTTGTCTTTGGTCCAGGTTTTTGTCCTTGTGCCCCGGTTGTCGTTTTGTTTCATTTTGTCAGTCTTTGTGCCCCAGGTGTTGTTTTGTTGGGGGTTTAGTTTTTTTTCCCGGTGTGGTCTTTGTTCCAGGTGCGTCTTTGTGCCAGGTGTCACTTTGTGTCCGGGTTTTTCATTTTGTGTCCAGGTGTCAGTCTTTGTGTTCAGTGTCAGTCTTTGTGTCCAAAGTCTGTCTTTGTTTCCAGGTTTCATTTTTTGTTTTCCAGGTGTATTTTGGTAAAAGGTGTCATCTTTGGGTTTTCCATTTTTGTCAGTCTTCGTGCCCAAAGTTTGTTCAATCACTTCTTTCAAAGATCACGAACACCTTCCGATTGCGATCAGTATTCCTTGCTCAAGTGAAAATTAGTTGAACAAAAACTAAGTTTTAAAAAAATAGAGATAAAATTAATAACATCATAGACCTAAAAAAAAACTTATCAAAAATAAAACTGATAGATAAAAATTTAGAGATAAAACAAAAGTAGGGTAGAATCTAAACTTGAAATAAAATAAAAAAATAAAACTAAACAAAAAAAAAAATAAAAAATAAGGCAAAGTCTAGAATAAAATACATTAAAATAAAAAAAAATGAAATAAAATAAAACAAAAATTAAATTAAAAACCCCTAAAAATTAGTTTGAATAAAATGGTGAAAAATGATGCAAGAAATCTGAGAGCAATCTGGGTGACAGTGATCTATTTCTCATCCAAAAATCACCCCACCTCCTTCATTGGCTTGGAGGACTAGGGTCATGAGGCATTGTGACTGGTCATTTCTTTACTTTTCTGATGGTTTCCTTAGGTCTGAAAAATGGCAACAACCTATAACGACTTTGAGACGGTTTTCATGAGGTATTGTGACTAGGTCATTCTCTTCCACTTCTGATAGTTTTCCTTATGTCTGAAAATAATGGCATTGTGACCTGGTTATCCCTTTCCGTTCCTGATAGGTATCTGTGATAATGTCACCCCCCACAACCGCTTTGAGACGGTTTTCATGAGGTATTGTGAACTGGTCATTTCTTCCACTTCCACAGTTCTTCCACTCCTAAGGCGTTTCCTTGTCCTTGGGGGCGGGATAGCCTAGTGGTCAGAACATTGTGCTTGCAATTTGACAACCGGGTTCGATTCCCGTTGGAGGGGATCTTTCCTCTGGACTTAACATCAGTGCTGACTCCACTCCCCCCAAAAGTCCTTCAAATGAGACTATAAAACCGAGGCCCGTGTGCAAACGCACGCAGAACATCTTGCGCACACGTTAAATCCTGTTCCGTTTTTCGTAAGAGTAGGCCATCGTGTGCGGTGGGAACAGTGACACGATTTTCAAAAACTGCATACACACGGAGACTGGATGTAAACAAGAACATGAGTGCTTATCCCATTATCCTCGATATGAACGAGTAAATAAATAAATAAATAAATAAATAAATAAATAAATAATAAATAAATAAATAAATAAATAAATAAAATATAATTAAACCCCCTCCTTTATCAACTGAACATGGGTCCTAACCTGGCGGTGAGTCATTACGTGGATCATCCTGAAGACTCTTCAACAGTGGGGCCAGGTTCTGCTGATCATCACCTTGGAGTCATCTGCTGCATGAGATCCTGACATCTGTAAGTAGTGTGCAGCTGCAGAAGAGACTTTGGTGATGTTATACCGGATTCGGGTATCGTTTATTCTGATTTCAGTTTTTCATTTAAAAAAATATTAATATTTTGTTTCATTTAAGTCTCTGTATATTTTTTTGCACAATATCATTTCCCCCCGTGTTGTATTTTTGGAGAATCGAGTTCACTTTCTTTTACCAGAAAAAGTCAGTCAGGATTTTAGGTCTAAAGATCTTGCAGGGTTTGGGTTGCTGCAGACATGGCAGTTTCTAACTCTGGAAGGGAGAGTATCAAGATTGTGTTGACAGAAAAGCCTCCTTGTTTGGAAATGATTTGAAAAACAATGATAAAGGCCTAGTGTAATTGGTTAGAAGAACTGGTTGTATTGTACTGTTTGAATATCCAGCTCCATCAACTAGCTGGACTCAAATTTGACTGAACTGGTGAAGAAGCATGGAGAAATGTGTAAGATGAAATCAAATTGTTACAATACCTGAGCCAATAAAAACAGCCAGGTCTTTCAGTCTACTGATGAGACTTTCTGCTTTCAGGGGCTCTGGGTCTGGAATCAAGGGCCAGTGATGTGACATGTGTGAGGGCAGCCATCCTGACCTGCCTTTTCTGAAAGCTAGATGAGGTATTTTGTATTTTTGCTTCTGTATTTATCTGAACTTTCTAGTCTAGTGCTTTTGTCTGTCAAGTTGTTGCTGCTGCTGTCCTCTGCTGTTCCTGCCTGTGCTTTTTCTCATTCCTCAGCTAGAGCTCTGAGGTTCTCCCATGGTGATTTTTTTGTGTATGCGACCAAATTGGTCACCATTTAGGTTTTGGTGCAGTGTTGAACATTTCTCGGTGTTGCATCTGTAAAGTGGTTCACTCTCTAGTTGTGGTTCCAGTCTTCACATGAAGCCTGTAGGTTTTTCCCTAGGTAGGAGCAGGATGAAGTTTTAAAAAAGCGATTGAAAACGACATACTTTTCATGAGAGTTGAACTCGTAAACTACCAAATCAATGGGTTTGCCACTGCACCATTGCAGCTAGTCAACTAATATAAAGAAATAATGTACTGTTAATGTTAGATTTTTTTCTCTTATTTCAAAATGTGTGATTTTTATCTCTTCAAATCAGGTACCATATGAACCACAACAGTTCCCGCGCAATCCATAGTAGAAGGGACCGCTAAACCAGGCCATCAACTCGCCATCCAATGCTGTCTGCTACAACTGCACCAGAGGCTGCCATGCACGGGTTGGACTGGTGAGCAGCTCCAGACATAGCCCCCAGCACGACTGAAGCAGAAAGAAGACACAGCCATTGTCCTCCGAGACAGGAGGAGCCTGACTGAATGGGGACAAAGCATCACCATTGCTGTACTGCAAACGTTCGTGTATGCACCAGCGTCAAATGGAGTCAAGATGCCTGACATTTCGGCAAAATCCAGGTTAGAAAATTGCTGATATATTTGGTGTAAATAAAGCGGTTTTTTCCCTATAAATAGTGTCCATATTTGCTGACGGAAATTATGTATGAAATGTTTTGGTTAGAAAACATTTTTTTCAATGTTTTATATAGTCTTAATATGATCTTAGTGTACATTAATTTTTGCAGACTGCTGGCAGTAGAAATTAACGATCCAAATAAGTATTGAAGATAAAGCTATAACACAAGTATTGTAGTAGTTACGAATTAAATCTCTTAAAGTGAGGAAATGAATCCATTGAAGTCTTTCAGCTGATAAAATACAGCTGAATAATTGTGATATAAAATCTGTAAATGCTAATTATAAATTAAATGACTTTCAAAGTAACCTGATCGGGTAAATGTCATATACAGCTGAATAATTGTGATATAAAATCTGTAAATACTAATTATAAATTAAATGACTTTCAAAGTAACATGATCAGGTAAATGTCATATACAGCTGAATAATTGTGATATAAAATCTGTAAATGCTAATTATAAATTAAATGACTTTCAAAGTAACCTGATCGGGTAAATGTCATATACAGCTGAATAATTGTGATATAAAATCTGTAAATACTGATTTTAAATTAAATGACTTTCAAAGTAACCTGATCGGGTAAATGTCATATACAGCTGAATAATTGTGATATAAAATCTGTAAATACTGATTTTAAATTAAATGACTTTCAAAGTAACCTGATCGGGTAAATGTCATATACAGCTGAATAATTGTGATATAAAATCTGTAAATACTGATTTTAAATTAAATGACTTTCAAAGTAACCTGATCGGGTAAATGTCATATACAGCTGAATAATTGTGATATAAAATCTGTAAATACTAATTTTAAATTAGATGACTTTCAAAGTAACCTGATCGGGTAAATGTCATATACAGCTGAATAATTGTGATATAAAATCTGTAAATGCTAATTATAAATTAGATGACTTTCAAAGTAACCTGATCGGGTAAATGTCATATACAGCTGAATAATTGTGATATAAAATCTGTAAATGCTAATTATAAATTAGATGACTTTCAAAGTAACCTGATCGGGTAAATGTCATATACAGCTGAATAATTGTGATATAAAATCTGTAAATACTAATTATAAATTAGATGACTTTCAAAGTAACGTGATCAGGTAAATGTCATATACAGCCAAGAAAATGCTAATTTTAAATTAAATTACTTTCAAAGTAACGTGATCGGGTAAATGTCATATACAGCCAAGAAAATGCTAATTTTAAATTAAATTACTTTCAAAGTAACCTGATCAGGTAAATGTCATATACAGCCAAGAAAATGCTAATTATAAATTAAATGACTTTCAAAGTAACCTGATCGGGTAAATGTCATATACAGCCAAGAAAATGCTCTGCACTGTGAATGGTAGTGATTACCTCCCTTGCTGTTAGGGGCTGGGGGACTGGAACCACCAGGTGCCTCAGGTTTTCTTTCAGCCATCCTGAACGGGTGAAGGGGGGGGGGGGGTGCTTTGGAAGAGTGGTGTGGTTAAAGCCAGAAATTAAATGGTCATACCCACTGATAAAACAAAAGATGAAATATGATGTGAATGTTTTGTGATACAAAGTGATAATGATAGAATTATTTTGATATTGATATAATAGGCACACTTTGTAATGCTTTTCCAAATATAGTTATGAATCTATGTTGTAATTAAAAGTTGAAAGTAAATGGTTTTTTTTAGGTAATTAAGCAAAGTATTCACTGTAAACAGTGCCTTCACAGAATAGTTGTATAGTCTTGCTACATGGCATCAAATCATTTTGATAACTAGCTCGGCTTGTCAAAGCAAAAGATACAATATGATGAAGTCTTCAAACATATGAAATTTCTGCCACAAAATATGATTAGATTATTTTAAAGTTAGCTTATAAAGCAAATGGGATAATGCCTTTTAAAGAATGATTGCAGACTATTTTCCATTCACTAAAAAAAAAAATGTCTTCAAAGAACAATTGTGATTTTTTTTGTCATGTGATCCAAGCATTTTTATATCAAAAGTTGAAATGAATCAGTTTTTGTAAAGAACAATTTTGACTATATTATATTTTTATATGAATAATATTCTTCAAAGTGGTAAGGTAAAATTATCGTAGCATATGAGCTAACATTCAACTTGTTCCCTGTCACTGATGACTTCTTAACTGCTGACAGGAACAACTGGACAGGAACCAAGTGGCGAAGAACAGACAGGCCATCCAGCGCCACTTGTCGGTTACCAGCACAGGATCAGGTAACAGCTTGGTGTCCAAAACTTTCTCCCCATTCACTAGACTGTGTGCGGTGATCTGGGTGCTAGTGTTTTGGATGAGGCGATAAACCGAGGTCCCGTGTGCAACACGCATTTAGCGCACATAAAAGAACACAAGGTAACAAGAGAGTTGTCCCTGGCAAAATTCTGTAGAAAAAAGCCACTCTTGTAGGGGAACAAATGCACATGCAGACAGGAAAAAATGGGTGGCGCTGCTCCTGTGGTGAGGAGATCTTCCCAGGAAGAGCAGCCCAAATTTCACAAGACAAATCTGCCGTCCTCTGTCTTAGCATTTGTATTTGTTTTTCATATTTGTTTGCAGTATTCTCGTCGAATAGAGTACTCCAGTTGCATCAAACACCATTCAAAGACAAAACTACTATTCACACATTTATCTAGAATATTTTTCCTCTAATCTTCAGTCGTCATTAAAGCCACAGCTGCTGATCAATCGGTTCTTTGATGTTGCTGCAAAAAGATGATATCCAAGAATAGCTATGCAAGTTTAGTGGAGCTCGAATTTCACACACACACACGCACACGCACCACACACACACACACACACACACACACACACACACACACACACACACACAGACACACACACACACACACACACACACACACACACACACACACACACACAAACAAACAAACAAACAAAAGAGAGGGAGGGAGGGAGAGAGAGAGGGAGAGAGAACACCTTGCACACACGTTAAAAAGCCGTTCAGCTTTTCGGAAGAGTAGGCCATTGTGTGCCAGTGGGAACGGATGACACAATTTACACAACTTCATGAACAAGGGGATTGGATATAAAAAGCACACGAGTGCTTATTCCATTATCCTCGAAATTATGGAACATAAAAACGTTTTAAAAGACACATGCACACGCACACAAAAACGCACACAATTATGCACACACACACACACACACACACACACACACACACACACACACACACACACACACACACACACACACACACACACACACAACACACACACACACACACATATGGACGGGGTAGCCTAGTGGTCGAAATTTGATGACCGAGGTTCGATTCCCGGTTGAGGGATTTTTCTCCTGGAGTTAACATCAGTGCTGACTCCACTCTCCAAGTCCTTCGGATGAGACTATAAACCGAGGCCCCGTGTACGAACGCACGCAAAACATCTTGCGCGCACGTTAAATCCTGTTCCGTTTTTCCGTAAGAGTAGGCCATCGTGTGGCGGTGGGGACAGATGACATTAACCAAACTGCAAACACACGGGAACTGGATGTAAAAAAGCACATGAGTGCTTATTCCATTATCCTCGATGAATATAAAATATAAAATAGAATAAAATAAAAAGCACCCTCCCCCCCCACACACTTCAAATCTCCATTGCCTTGCCGTAACGACAATTTTCCCCTTTTCTATCACTCCTTTTTTCCTTACAACTATCCATCATTCCTCTTTCTTATCATTTTTTTAAAATTTACCTTCCCAGTCCATTTTTCTGTCTTGATTTTCCCCCAAGCAAGTATGAAAACTGGTTTTTCTTTTGTTTTTCAGATGTTACGCTGTTTTGAGGACATTTCTTTCAAGGACAGAGCTACTGTCAAGGACAAGGACTTTAAAGGTAACCAGCAAAATCTGTCACCGGACTGGTTACACCAAGCGCCTCTCCCAGGAAAAACGGGTTATGACTGTCCTGGGGTAAATTCCTTATGGTTGACCAGGGCTCTGAGGAACATTAGTAGAGTGGGCTTTTAAAACTTTGGTTTAAATCTGAACAGAGTTGCACAGATTTGATTATCGATCTAATAAATTGACAAGGTGTTAGCACCCCGCCCTCCCCGCTCCCTCTCAAATGGTCTGTGTGGTCGGGTGACTTCAAGATTGGATTGGATTGGATTTTTATGATTTGGTGTTTCTGCCTTCATTGCAACCAGTTATACAGACCTCCTCCCCCCCCCCCCCCCCTCCCCCCCCCCATATTTCTTCAACTAGAGCTCCGAGGTTTACCAACAGATTTCTGCATAGGGGACTGTTCTTGCCCACCTTTAAGGTAACCGCAATTCGCATTCAGGGTTGATGTCTAAAATTTCATAAGCTTATTTCACACAATATTTAGTGCTAGATTATTTAAAATGGAGATATATGTTGTGATGTGATCTTTGGTGTGTGTGTGTGTGTGTGTGTGTGTGTGTGTGTGTGTGTGTGTGTGTGTGTGTGTGTGTGTGTGTGTGTGTGTGTGTGTGTGTGTGTGTGTTCGTTTTAACATTTATGCGTTGGTGTGTGTGTGTGTGTGTGTGTGTGTGTGTGTGTGTGTGTGTTGTGAAGTGTGTGTTGTTTTTGTGTGTGTGTGTGTGTGTTGTGTTTTGTGGTGTGTGTGTGTGTGTGTGTGTGTGTGTGTGTGTGTGTGTGTGTGTGTGTGTGTGGTGTGTGTGTGTGTGTGTGTGTGTAAAGGGGATAATTTTTGGGGGGGATTCGGGTTGGAAGGAGAGGGAAGGGAGGGAGAGGGGTGTTTAGGAGGGGTGTGGATGCACATCTAGAGCAGTGGGGACAGAAAGAGGGCTGGCTTAGAGAATTGTCCTGGGTTTTTTTGTAGGGTTCCTAGACTAGAGCTCCGAGGTTCACCAATAGTAAGAGTGGAGCATACACCACCGTTTTCGCCAACCATTAAGGTAGCTGCATTCCGACTTCGAAAATCAGCATTGTTTGTTTTGTTTTTTTTAATCCGTGCAACTTTTCCAAAGTAATTTAGGCCTGAACTTTTAATGATAGTAGAACTGGCATTTTTGCCCACACCGAAGTCCAATGCATAGCCTCAGATTTTTGATAGAACATGCGACTCTTGTTTAAAGCTTCATACCATTGCAAAATGCGTATAGCCGTTGTGGCCGGTCGGATGATAAACATGAAATAAATAGCATTGTGTCTATAGCTACATACCATTTGTTCAGGTGCTGATGTGTCCACATGCATTGTAACATTCAGACCGACCATCTGACAGACAACCCTTCCCTGTTGTTAACTAACACTAATTCTAACACTAACCTCAACCCTTAACCTTTACCCTTAACCTTTACCCTTAACTTTTACCCTTAACCTTTACCCTCACATGTGGACACGAAAGGCAGGTAGACAACATGGTGTATGCTGACACACTGGCTACACATTATTTTTTTCTCTGGGGTTGAATAGATTAGAATTTATTTATTTGTTGAAAATAAATGGATAGCACAGAACGGCTTTACCCCGTGCTTTCAAAAAGGAAACAAAAAGCTCACGCGGACAGTAGTGATTAAAGTTTTAAAGACACTAAATCATTTTAAAATATAAATACCAATATCTTTTTTTAATGTTCTTGCGCTAGAGCTCTAAGTTTCATCAGTGGTAAGATTTTTGCGTAGGCAGCCGCTTTTGCCCATTAAGACAGCCACATGGCGACTTCGGGGATATGAAATAAAATATCAGAGATACTACTGCTAGGGTTGGTAGGGGAAGGGATGCTAGATTTTTAGTGAACAGAATGCAAGGGACGGGGTGGGGGATGGGGTGGGGGGTTAAACTGTTGTGGTGTATATCATAAGGATGGGAAAAGGTGTAGTGACTGAGGATGGGGGTGAATTTCTCGTGTTATTTGAGATGGTAAAGCATTCGTGTTTTAAGATAACTCTTCAAAGTCGATTTTTTTTTAAGTATTCGTATTTGGTTGTTTGGGCTTTTATCTTGAGATCAAAGCATCTCTACTGAAATTGTATTGTCTGCTAGTAGGGGCAGGCAGAAGACCTTTGTGGTAAGGTTCAGGGGTAGGTGGAGGGGGGGGGGGTATTTAGGAAAAAAAAGTTGAAAACGAGGGTAGAAGTAGCTTCTTTTAGAAAGTATGCTTGGTTAGATTGAAGGGAAAAGCCTTTGAGAAAGAAATGGAATCAAATGCAGGGGTAAGGGGTCCTAGTTTTAGAAGGAAGAATGTGTGTGTGTGTGTGTGTGTGTGTGTGTGTGTGTGTGTGTGTGTGTGTGTGTGTGTGTGTGTGTGTGTGTGTGTGTGTGTGTGTGTGTGTGTGTGTGCGATTATTATGATTATTATGAGAATGTTGTTTTGTTGTTGTTGTTGTTATTAGTCAAAGTAGTCGTAGTCGTAGTCGTAGTCGTAGTAGTAGTATCATCATCATCATCATCATCATCATCATCATCATCATCATCATCATCATCATCATCATCATCATCATCATCATATAATCATCAAGTATCATTATCCATCCTCCTCATTATCCTTCATCCTCCTCATCGATCATCATTATCCATTATTATCCATCATCTTATCCTTATTGTCCATCATCATGACTATTTCCTATCATCATCATCATCATCATCATCGTCATCGTCATCGTCATCGTCATCGTCATCATCAATCATCATCATCATCAATCATCAACATTATCATCATTATCAAGCATCATCATCATTATCTTTATTATCCAACAGTATTCATCATTATCATCATTGTCCATCGTTATAATTAT
>CM060343.1:461334-463834 GCA_030674155.1 Stramonita haemastoma
TTCAGGTTTTCTTGTATTTGAGTTATTGCTTTCATTTTTCGTGCAGTTTATAACATACTTGTACAATTACAAAACTGATAGTTTTGTTCCTTTAAACTAGTGGTGAGCACACACCAATGGCATTTGACTACCAACTGACTTTTTCCTGATAAAAACACAAGCTTTGTACATCTCCCTCTTTCTAAGACTTACAGTGGATGGTGGTCTAGAGGTAACGCGCCTGCCTAGAAAGCAAGAAGTCGAAAAGTCCGTGTCGGAAGTGTGTGGTGGTTTGATCCCGGTTTGAGCCCCAAACTTCCCCCTCATCCATCAGGCCATCAGTGGTAGTCTGGGTGCTAGGCTTTCGAATGAGACAATAAACCGAGGTCCCGTGTGTGACACATCATTATTTACAAGTAAAAGAACCCACGGCAACAAGAGAGTTGTCCCAGGAAAAATTCTGTACGCTGAAAGGAAAACAAATGCTGTTGCAGACAGGAATAAAAAAAAAACCGTGGCCCTGCTCTTGTGGCGACGCGCCCTCTTCCGAGGGAGCAACCCTAATTTCATGCAAAACAAATCTGACGCTATTTTAAAGTTATGTCATATATATATATATATATATATATATATATATATATATATATATATATATATATATATATATATATATATATATATATATATGAGCCGATGTTTTGCACTTATTTATTCAAGGCGTCTGTACTTTGTGGCTGTAAAGATAACATAGCTAAAACTCAGCTTTTTGTCACTTCAGTGTTTTACAAGCATTTTGGAATGAACACGTCACTGTAGTCTGAGATATTTTCAAATGCTGGTGTAAGAATTTAAAATCAGGGGAAAAAGTCAGTTGATGGGTCATTGTCACGTCACTGCTGGTCAGAGCATTGGGAAAAGCCTACCTCCCCCTTCAAAAGCTGGAGTTAGGGTTGGGTAGCCAGCTCGCAGCTGAAATGAAACATAATGATAAGGAAACTTAGTTATCTTAACACATGTGTCCAAACCTGATAAACGTGTGCCAAAGAAGTCTGAAAATAAAAACTGAAACTTGACCAGGTCTTTGTTCAGAGTTACATTCATGATGATTGTGTTTACAGTGTGGAGTATGAGTTCAAGATCTGATGCTCTCTCTCTCTCTCTCTCCTCTCTCTCTCTCTCTCTCTCTCTCTCTCTCTCTGTCTGTCTGTCTGTCTGTCTGTCTGTCTGTCTCTCTCTCTCTCTCTCTCTCTCTCTCTCTTCTCTCTCTCTCTCTCTCTCTCTAACATACGATAATACGATGCACCACGGCGAAGTACAGGGCTACCGCAACATGCACACACACAAAAACGCACACACAAACACGAGTGCGCACGTATACCCTCTCCCCCCCCCCAAAGAATAAGGCATGTTTTTTGAAAGGCTGTGGCAACAAGCTTCAGTCTCGTCCTACGCCGACTTTCGCACAGTAATAGAGCCCACGACACCAAGAGTGCTGCACTGTATGCATACACACTTTACTTGCATTTTTTGTTTATAATTATGCTTGGCGCCCGACACCACACCACATTTGCTAGTTTCTAAAACTATTAATTGTCATTGATTGCTTGTGTGTTGTATAGGTTGAATGAAAGCGCTTTGATTTGTTTTTGCAAGATAGAGCTCTATATACATTCCATGTATTATTATTATTATTATTATTATTATTATTATCATCATCATGATCATTATTATTATTATTATTATTATTATTATTATTATTATTATTATTATTATTATTATTATTATTATTATTATTATTATTATCATGGAATGTATTCACCATCTCGAGGGTACATCTTTTTAAATGTTTGATTAATTTTTTATAGTGAATTTATCATGGAATGTATTCCTCATATCTAGGTATTTTCTGCGATTTAAATGGTGACATTTCGGCAAGGGACTAGAAGTCATCAGGCAAGTTTGTCCAATTAACTCCCTTGCCATTATGAATTTTAGTAACCCCAAAGAAGGCAACAGCGTTCTTCAACCATGGGAGAGAATATTTAGAAGCTGTGCGCATGCGCGTGAATTAACTCCCATGATAGAGCGAGCCTTTATGAATTTTAGTCACTCCAAAGAAGACAACAGTGTTCTTTATCAGGGGGAGACAATTGAAAAGTGTGTATGTATGAGTGAAGTGTGTTGTAACGTGCGAAAACGAAAAATAAATAAATAAAAAAAAGACACTGGGAATATTTTTTCCCGATATTTCCCTCTTACATTTTTGGCGAAATTGTTGCAAGTAGTAGATCTTAACAGTGCAGCCAATAAATTATTGTTATGCACACTTTGAGGAGAGTGAGGCTAGAGTGAGGGGTAGTATACATGTGTATGCCTTGAACACCTCCTACTGGGAGACCGAAAGACAATTTTTATATGAAACCTTTTCCTTATGTGCTGTTGTCAGTGGTCATGGCGGAGTGGTTGATGCAATGGACTTGAAATCTTGGGTGCTACTGCCGCCTGAAATAAAACCGTAGGC
>CM060343.1:468834-472289 GCA_030674155.1 Stramonita haemastoma
TATCATCATCATGGCTTGGCTTCGCGAACGAAGATTAAGGGCACTGTCCACGTCTGGTGCAGGCTCGCTGGTGGCTGTTCAGTCCAATGCGTGACAAACAAACCCGGCCACAGCGGCTGCAGGGGAAAGTCGATTCTGGGGTTGATGTAGGGGGGACGCGGTTTTTCCTCCTCATTCGCCTCTCCTCAAGGGCCGCTCTGCAATTGTCCTCAAAGGAGGAGACCGACTGATGCACAGTGTGTCGCCAGGCCTGCCGGTCAGCAGCAAGGACTGACCACTGGTTATGGTCTATGAGGCAGGCTGACAGAGATTTCTTCAGAGAGTCTTTAAATCTCTTCTTTGGTGCGCCTCTGTAGCGGTGTCCGGTGGAGAGTTCACCGTAGAGAACCATCTTCGGTAGGCGATGGTCCTCCATTCTAGAGACATGCCCTGCCCAGCGTAGCTGCGTTTTCAGCAACATGGCCTCAATGCTGGTGATCCCTGCTTGCTCCAGCACCTCAGCATTCGTGGTGAAGTCGCTCCAGTGGATGTCGAGGATGGAGTGGAGACAGCGTTGGTGGAAGCGTTCCAGAATTCGCAGGTGGTGTCTGTATGTGACCCATGACTCAGAGCCGTACAGGAGGGTGGTCAGTACCACGGCTCTGTAGACACTGATCTTGGTGTCTTTCTTCAGGTGTTTGTTTTTCCAGACACGGTGGTAGAGTCTGCCGAAAGCACTGTTTGCCTTTGCCAGTCTGTTGTCTACATCTTTATCAATCTTTGCGTCAGAGGAGATTGTGCATCCCAGGAAGGTGAACTGCTGGACTGTCTTCAGTTCTGCCTCACCAATTGTAATGTGAGGTGGGTGGTACGCTACCTGAGGTGCGGGCTGGTAGAGAATCTCTGTCTTCTTCAGGCTGACTTCGAGTCCGAAGAGCTGGGCTGCCTCTGCAAAACAGGATGTTACATGCTGCAGGGCGGTTTCTGTGTGGGCTACAAGGGCAGCATCATCAGCAAAAAGTAGCTCTCGAATTGGTTGCTCCAGGGTTTTGGTGTGGGCCTGAAGACGCCGCAGGTTGAATAGGCTGCCATCTGTGCGGTAGCGTATGAAAACTCCGTCTTCGTCATCAAGATCTTCTGTGGCCCGCTGAAGCATCATGCTGAAGAAGATAGTGAAGAGGGTCGGTGCAAGGACGTAGCCCTGCTTCACCCCGTTTGTGATTGGAAAAGGCTGTGAGAGGTCGTTGCTGTTTCTGACCTGGCCACGCTGGTCTTCATGTAGCTGGATCACCATGTTGAGAAACTTTGGGGCACAGCCAAGACGCTCCATGATCTGCCACAGGCCCTTCCTTTTCACAGTGTCAAATGCCTTGGTTAAATCAACGAAGGTGATGTACAGTCCCTTGTTCTGTTCGCGGCACTTTTCTTGAAGTTGTCTGAGCACAAAGACCTTGTCAGTGGTACCCCTGTTAGCTCTGAAGCCGCACTGGCTCTCAGGGAGGTGGTGTTCTGCAACAGCAGGTACTAGTCTGTTGAGGAGAACTCTTGCAAGGATTTTGCCTGCGATGAAGAGAAGAGTTATCCCCCTGTAGTTGGAGCAATCTGATTTTTCCCCTTTGTTTTTGTAAAGGGTGATTATGATTGCATCACGAAGGTTTTGTGGTAGCTTTCCCTGCTCCCAGCAGCAAACAAAAAATTCATGGAGCTTGCAGTGCAGAGTTTGCCCTCCCGTTTTTCCATAATTCTGGTGGAATACCGTCGACACCTGCAGCCTTCCCACTCTTCAATTGTTCTATTGCTTTGGTTACCTCTTCCAGGGTTGGGGCTTCGTCCAGTTCTTCTTTCACTGGTTGCTGTGGGATCTGTTGGATCACTGCGTCATCAACAGTGCGATAAGCGCTGAAGAGGGTTTGAAAGTGTTCAGTCCAGCGGTTCAATATGGACATCTTGTCTGTGAGGAGTGCCTGGCCGTCAGTACTGGTCTTAAAATACTGGGATAGTGTTTTCAGCATAATGTCTAAACCACGAAAACAACCGGCAGTAGTGTTTATTGACGAATGACTGTAGTGTTTGTTGACGAATGACTGTAGTGTTTATTGACGAATGACTGTAGTGTTTATTGACGAATGACTGTAGTGTTTATTGACGAATGACTGTAGTGTTTATTGACGAATGACTGTAGTGTTTATTGACGAATGACTGTAGTGTTTATTGACGAATGACTGTAGTGTTTATTGACGAATGACTGTAGTGTTTATTGACGAATGACTGTAGTGTTTATTGACGAATGACTGTAGTGTTTATTGACGAATGACTGTAGTGTTTATTGACGAATGACTGTAGTGTTTGTTGACGAATGACTGTAGTGTTTATTGACGAATGACTGTAGTGTTTGTTGACGAATGACTGTAGTCAATCTGGCGTGTAAGCGGTAGTGTTTTAGCTTAGAGATAGTGTTCATAGCATACGCCACACTAAGTCACTACGGTAGTGTTTACAGCATGTGCTAAAGTCACTACTACGGTAGTGCTAAAACCACTACGGTAGTCTTTATTGCACGGTAGTGTTTTGAGCGTGTTACACTGGGATTTTCGACACATCTTTTCGAAATGCGCCTTCATCTTATTCATGGCCTGGTTCGGAGGGAGGGGGGGTATGCATGGGCGCTTGTGGTTGCATGTGCGTTTGTTAGTGTGTTGGCATGTGGCGATGCTGTGGTGCATTATAGTGTATGATATTATTGTTTGATGTGTGCTCTGGGGGTGATTTATGCCTACACGGTACCATGTTTCTTTCTGACAAACTTGGCTATGTACAAGCGGGGTTCCTATCTTCGGGGCTGTGGTGTCGCCATAAGTCCAGCGCCACACACATCCAAAATGGTTGTAAAATTCGTATACATACAGTAGAGCACGGTCTTGGTGCCACGGGCTCTGTAACTGTGCAAAAGTGCGGGTGGCACGGGCCCGAATCAGGCGTGGTCGTCACATCTTTTGGAAATGCGGCTTCAGCTTATTCATAGGGGTGTGTATGCGTGCGCGCGTGCGTGCGCTTGCTGGTGTTCGTGTGCGCGTTTTTGTGTGTATGCGTGTGGCGGAGACCCTGCTCTTTGTTGTGGTGCATGATATTGTATGATATTATTATTTGATGTGTGTTCTAGGGGTCATTATTGCCTACACTGTACCATGTTTCTTTCCGACATACTTGGCTATGTGCAAGTGGGGTTGCCATTTTCGAGGCAGTCCTATCGCCACAAGTCCAGCGCCACACACATAAAAAATGCTTGTAAAGTTTGTTTCCATAGAGTGGAGCACGGCCTTGGTGCCGTGGGCTCTGTAACTGAGCAAAAGTGCGGGTGGCAAGGGCCCGAAAGCTGCATTGCGTCACATGTTTTCGAAATGTGCCTTTAGCTTATTCATGGCCTTTTTCTGGGGGGGGGGGGGGGGGGGGGGGGGGGGGGGGGGGGGGGGGGATGG
>CM060343.1:497389-502389 GCA_030674155.1 Stramonita haemastoma
GTACTACAACAATTCTTTTGGAAATGCTACTACAATCTATTAATAGTAAGAGACATAGATTCTGTTTTTAGACTTGAGTTGATGTAATGATTCATGAAGGTTTATCCCACTCTGTATTTTTTTTTTTGTTTGCAGAATGGAATTTACACAGCACTGTATATATTTACCTTTCTTGCATTAAAGTTGTATCATGTGTACAACACACACACACACGCACGCACGCAAGCACGCACACACGCACGCACTCTCTCTGTCTCTCTGTCTGTCTCTCTCTCTCTCTCTCGGATAGCCTAGTGGTCAGAACATTGCGCTGGCAATTTGACGACCCGGGTTCGAGTCCGGTCAAGGAGATTTTTCTCCTGGAGTTAACATCAGTGCTAATTCCAATCTTTCCAAAAGTCCTTTGGATGAGACTGTAAACTGAGGCCCCATGTGCGAACGCACGCAGATCACCTTGCACACGTTAAATCCTGTTCTGCTTTTCATAAAAGTAGGCCATCATGTGCCGGTGGGAACAGATGACATTTACAAAAACTGCATACACACAGGGACTGGATGAAAAAAAGCTCACAAGAGAGAGTGCGTATTTCATTATCCTCGATATAAAAGAATAAATCTAAATAAAATCTAAATTTACACACTGTTAAAATTCAAGATTCAAGAATTAATTTGTATTTGACCCCTCGTTAGGGCTGGGAGGACTTCAGTAAACATAACCAACTGTAACATAATAATATCATTTTAGGAATATTTTCATAATCCCAAATTTCACAGCCATATAGATAACATTAACAATACAGGAACATCCATTGTTCAATAAAGATTGATGACAACATCAACAGGAATATTCTGATTTCTGCTCGTCTGCATCAAAGAAAATATTGCTTTTTGTGCATGTTCAGAATGTATCATTTTCTTTCCTTTGCTAAATTTACCATTGTGACTAAAAAAAAATATGTATTAAATATAAGAATCAAAATCAATGTATCTGTTTCCAAATCTAAATTGCGCGCGTACACACATACAGACACACACACACACACAATGTACACATGATACATGTATGCATGCACACCCCCATGCACACATACACACACACATGATGTATACTAATTAATAATTCTGTAATAATCTAATACAAATGAATGAAAATATGCAAATTTATTTATCCCTGTTCATCAAAATGTTACAAAATCTAGCAATCAATGAATCATGCATGCATGCACACACACACACACACACACACACACACACACACACACACACACACACACACACACACACGCACGCACGCACACACACACACACATGCATAAACACACACACATACATGCACATGCGCACACGCACATGCGCACAATCACACACAGTGACACATGAGCACATGTGCTGCAAGCACACACACACACACACATTGTATAATACATGTAACATGTATAATACATGTACATACATGTTGGCATTAACTAATAAACCTGTATATATATATCAAACTTGTATTTATTTATAATCATTGTTAATTATTATTAACTTTGGCATAAAAAACACCATCACCCCCTCTCACCCACCCCCACCCCCCAATCTGTCTCATACATGGCACATAAACTGGAGGGATTGTTTGGGGCACTCACTGAATCAGACAGCAAAACAGACACTGAATGACAAATGAGCAAAACACGTCTGTTAACTTAGGACTTGTGACCGATTCATCTCCCCCCCCCCCCCTTTTTTTTTTTTACCCTACCCTGACCTTACAAACACTTATAACAACAACCACGCCCATAAATTTGATGGGGGGGGGGGGGGGGGGGGGGGAGATGGAGGTTGGGAGGGGAGGGGGGAGGCAAACAAACAAGAGAGACAACCCGACCAATGGGACTGACTGGTGGTAGGCTACAACTATTTGTGTAGGCTACAATATTACATAAATTCTGCCGACGAAAACTTGGCTCAACTGAAGGACTCACCCAAGCAGGCAGATCCTCCACTCGTGCCAAAATCACCCCTTTCTCATCCCGCGCCAGGGCTTGGGCGATCGCGATGGAATTCTTCTTCTTCGCTTGCTTCTTCTCCTTCCACACGTAAACAACCAGCCCCAGGAGCAGCCAACTGGGACTGAATTTAAAGTAGCCCGTGGCCCACACTGCCAGAACCACGGCCGCTTTCTTGAAGTACGATTGCACCGAATTGAGCAGCAAAGTATCTTCCACAACTGCTTTCCTTTGCACTGCAGTGTTGGGCTTCGATCCTCCCGTGCTATCTTGTCGTTGCGTAGCCATGATCGCTGGAAACTTCGCTACAGTTTCTGGCTAGGCTATCCCGAGCTAAACACTACAGCGACTGTGCCTGTGTGCTAGGTCTAGGCTAGCCTAGGCTAACACATTCCACGCAGGTGTGTGTGTGTGTGGGTTGCGCGAGTCGGTCTTCAAGGTCAAGGCCAACCCTAAAAAAAGAAAAGCAGAAAAAAGGATTGTGGATATACGTACAGCAGCTTGTCTTTTGTGTGTGTGTGTGTGTGGTTTCCAACATCACCCATGCGTGTCAATGAACGTTCATAACCGATTATCATTTTTGTTCTTCTGTTGTTTTTTTGTTCCGTTTTATTTTTTGTTTCCAGACAGCCGTACATTATACTACTATTTTTTTGCGCCGTTTTAAACCAATGAATGATATACAACATCGCAGGTGTGAGTTATGCCCCCTGTGGATAAAAACCTACATCAGTCCCTTTTTATTATGGTAAATATGAATATTGATTTAAGGTCAAGCCAGGGCCAAAAAGTTGAGAAGGGGCCGCATCATTCACTTGAAGGGGAAGACGAGGGGGTGGAGGAAGATGATCGTGCTTACGAATGTGACTGATCGGAGATCATGAGTATGATCATGAAATGACAATTATTTTTTGTGTAGGTTTTGTAACGATTTTTGTGGAGCAGTGGTCTGGAGGCAACGCACCTGCCTAGAAACTTAAGAGTCAGTGTCAAGAGAGTTGGGGTTCGATCCCGCTTGTCCCCGAAACTACCCCCCCCCCCCCCCCTTAGGTTTTCCCTTTTAAATGTTGACGAAAGTGGTGGCGACACTAACAATAAACAACAAAGAAAAAAAAAATCCAAAAAAAAGAACACGTCCACTCTCTCTCCCTCTCCAAGACAAAGTAAAATATCAAAATAATACACACACGACAACAGCAACAGCACCAACCAACAAAACTTAAGCAAAACAACAAAAACCAAAAAGAAAACAGAAATGAGAAAAAAAGATCCATTCATTGGAATGTTAACAAAGACCTTGGTCAAGTTTTTTTGTTTTTTTATTTATGGTCGTAATACTGTCCATCAACATGTGACAGTGTTTTCTCTAGTTGAAGGCATTCTTTTATTCAGTTATGGGAACAATCACAGAAATGAAGCATTTTCATTCAAATACTTTGATCTCTCATAGAAAAATTCTGGCCGGTTACAAGCCATAGGCCTACATAAAAACAGTAAACATGTGAACATAGTATCAGGGATATATACCACAACACAGGATCTGAACATCAGCACATACCCATCACAATATATAAAAGCACCCACAAATCAGCAATAATCAGCAAAAATTTGTCAGTTATTAACTCACCCAAATAAAATCACACTCCTGTGGGCACCAGTATGCACACACACACACACACACACACACACACACACAACACACACACACACACACACACACCATCCTTCATCTGAAGGTGAACAATATGGGCGATGCTTGGAATGGTTACATTCAACTAAACCAACGACAACTGCCCATATAAGGACCAAAAATGTCAAACCTCCAAAACAAATATCCAAACAAATACACAAAAAAACCACCATGACTGAAAAAAGACATAGGCATATACGAAAAAGCACCTCGTTACTCATTCAAAAGCAATGTTGTGCTTGAAAGAAAATAAAGAGTTTTACTGGGTCCCATTTCCTGTTACTATGCTGGCTGTTTATGCAGAAAAAACTGAAAAGCAAGCTAATGGTGGAAGAGAAACCACACAACAAACTCGTGTCCCTTACAGCTGGGGAACAGATAAGCCCAATACAGGCAAATGCTTCAGGAGCAAAATCATGAAGTTACTACAAAAACTATTAATCACGGCTTATTTTAGAATGTTTTACAAGTAGAGTTGGTTACACAGCCATTGACAATACCCACATTCTACCAGATACCAAATGTAAGTAAAAAAGGAAGCAACAATAAATTATTCCCCTTTGTGCTCAGTTCTTCAAATTGAGTTATCCCAAAAAATTAAGAATAAAAAGAACCAGCTTTTCATAATCAAGAATAAAAAGAACCAGCTTTCATAATCCAGTTGAAAACAGCTATGGTAGATGCTTCCCTACAAAACGTCACAACATGGGATGGAAATGGAGATCACTGGACAGAGAGTACTTTTAATACAAGACTGAATGAAAGAATGAGTAATCTTTTTTTCAAGGGTTACAGGGTAAGTGTTACATACGTTTTTTGTTTTTTTCAATCCGGCCCTTGCCCTGATCAGGGAATAAAGCTAAGAAACCCCCTCCCTACCACTACATACCAGCATCACCACCAACAGCAGTTCAACCAATATTTTAAAAGAAGAAAATGGGATAATGTGTGTGTGTGTGTGTGAGTGTGTGAGTGTGTGTGTGTGAGTGGTGAGTGTGTGAGTGAGTGTGTGTGAGTGGTGAGTGTGTGAGTGAGTGTGTGTGTGTGTGTGTGTGTGTGTGTGTGTGTGTGTGTGTGTGTGTGTGTGTGTGTGTGTGTGTGTGTGTGTGTGTGTGTGTGTGTGTGTGTGTGTGTGTGTGCGTGCCTGTGTGTGAGCAGGAAAAACAGTAGGCATAAAAGGAAAAAAAAACACTTAAAAAAACAAAAACCCTTTAACCACAAAAAGCTACATAAAAACACATCTCTATATTCAAATGGTAAGAATGCAATTTCAATCCAACATAAGAACCAAACACTCCTCTCCATAATAAGTCTAGGAT